>PVIU01007944.1:0-87437 GCA_004026605.1 Ondatra zibethicus | reverse complement strand
AACCACTCAACTGATAGGCGTGCAGGCGTGCGTCACATCTAACCACTCAACTGATAGGCTTGCAGGCGTGTGTCACATCTAACCACTCAACTGATAGGCGTGCAGGCGTGTCACATCTAACCACTCAACTGATAGGCGTGCAGGCATGTGTCACATCTAACCACTCAACTGATAGGCGTGCAGGCGTGTGTCACATCTAACCACTCAACTGATAGGCGTGCAGGCGTGTGTCACATGTGTCACATATCTCACCCTTTAGAACCACTCTTAATCTTTACCTCAGAGAAATCTTTCTTCACAGTTAGAGAAAGGGGGGCTTAGTATGTTGAACAAAATAGGTGGGCATCTATTAGCAGTGTTTGTCCCTTAGTACCCAGAGTGTCTAGAGGATCTACATTTTTTAAAAAGCTTTTTATTTTATCTGTAGGAGTGTTTTGGCTGCTTGTATGTATGTACACTACATGAGTAGCTGGTGCCTGCAGAGGGCATAGGATCCCCTCTAACTAGAGTTACAGACGGTTATGAGCTGCCATGCGGGTGCTGGAATTGAATCTGGGTTCTCTATAGAAGAGCAGTCAATCTCTTCTGCTGAGTCATCTCTCCAGACCCAGACCCAATACTTTTCTTTTTTAAAGACTTATTTATAGAAAATGGAGAAATCAATTAACACTAAAAAAAAAAAAAAAAAAAAAGGCATTTATTATGTTTACAGTTTCTGTCTGCGTGTGTGCCTGCAGGCCAGAAGAGGGCACCAGACTTCATTACAGATGGTGTGAGCCATTATGTAGTTGCTGGGAATTGAACTCAGGTCCTCTGGAAGAACAGTCAGTGCTTTTAACTGCTGAACCATCTCTCCAGCCTTGGGACCCAATATTTTTTAGTGAGAAATTCTATTTATTTCTCCATATCAATGTCAGCCATCATTACTACTAAAACACACTAAAAAGTGTGTTTTGTGTTTGGCATCTGCTTTCCTGTTGGTTCTGGGTAATCCCCCACCAGTGTGGCTCAGAGCACAAAGCTCTCTCAGCATAAGTAACTGCTCCTTCAGCCCCACCTGTATGGTTCATCAGGAAAGAGGGAAGATGGCAACTCCTAATGTAGTAAACTCTCCCTGCTACATCAGTCAGGCAGCCATGAAACACCCACCCTGCACCCTGGGCTTTTCCTCAGGCAGAACTGCCACCAACGGGCTCCTCTCTCCAGTTTGTCATCTGCTCTATTTCACTCCGGGTCCTCCTGCTCTTCTCTGTGCTGCATGAGACCTGCTTCCTATAGGCCAGGTTTGGTAGAGTCCCAGGTTTACTGGCTGCTTCTAGATGGTTCAGCCAAAGGAATCAGAGGTGGGAAATTGGATGATGCAACACAAGAAGCAGCTGAGTACTTATCCTTCCTCTCTCTGTTCAGAAGCATCTCGGCCAGGTAAACCCAGGCTCTGGGAGCCATGACTTTCACCTACAGGTAGTGGTAAGCCTCCTGTTACTATCCTCTCAATTCCTTCACTGTATTAGCATTCTCTTGTTTTAAATCACTTAGGCTTACTCTTGCAAGACCTTTTTCCCCCATAATGGGGTTGAACCTAGGGTCTCACGGATGCTGGGCAAGCACTCCATCACCAAGCTGTACAACCAGACACTTTGCGTAGTTCCCACCTTGGCTCTAGCAGAGAACAGAGGCCTTTCTATGTGACATTTCCACAAGCTCCTTTAGTTATCTCTGCAGAACACTCTTAGCTTAGCAGGAGTTAAGTCCCAGTGTCTTTCTACAGATCTTACTCTCTGGAGTACAACACCGAAAATCAACCCCTCAGAATGAGCAACCTGACATAACGTGATAATTTGCTGACCTTAAGGTATCTTTTTTTCTGTGTAAGAAATACTGATACCGGGATGCTGGAGAGATGGCTCAGAGGTTAAGAGCACTGCCTGCTCTTCCAGAGGTCCTGAGTTCAATTCCCAGGTGGCTCACAATCATCTGTAATGAGATCTGGTGCCCTCTTCTGGCCTGCAGGCATACATGCAGGCAGAACACTATACATAATAAATAAATACATCTTTAAAAAAAGCAAACAAACAAACAAACAAAAAGAAATACTGATACCACTTGCTGTGCAGGTAAAGGGGCAGAAAAACGACACAAGACAAGGACCCAGGCTCTGTGGGAGCAGAGTTATACCTGCTTCCCTCCAAATCACCAGAGGATACCCCCCTCAACTTTTCCAGTAAACACAGAAGAAATATCAATAAGCCCTATTGCCTCCAAACAGGACTGAAAGTAAAAAGACTAGTAAACATACCAGAGTACACAGAATTGTTTTAGAGAAAACTAATGAGGATTGCCTGTCATGAACTCCCCTTCCTGTTTCCCCATCTCCAAGAAGATATTATGTTTAGAGAGGAGGGTTACCCTGAAATTACTCTTTAACACATCAGCTTCTAGGATATCTACAGGAGACATTATTAAAAAATAGCAACCTTTGTCCCCAGCCCTCATGGAAGAGCTGACCCCTGCCCCCACCAGCCCATAGCACTGCTGTTATGTGGGTGGTGGTGTGGGTATGGAAGAGCCAGCCCCACCTGTCCAACCACAAGGCTCTCCTCAGCTGATGCTTTTGGTGGAGGATGCAGGGAGAAGGCGGCTCATCCTCTACTGGGGGGCTGGCCACTAGGAATTTAACCGTACTCCACTGAATACATGGACAACACAAAATGAACTTGCTTTTTTTCTTTGTGAGGCAGGGGATGGGGGGGTCACAGTAGAAGGGGTGGACATGGGGAAACTAAGAGGTGAGTGTGATCAAGGTCATGATATTAGATTCCCAAATATAAATTAAAAAAATACCCTCAGCAACCTCTAGTATGAAAGGAAAATGACAGACTGGAGGTTAAGTTATAAGTCCATTTAATGAAGCACTTGGGTTGGTGAGGCGGCTCGGCCACAGGTTAGCAGTGGGGCTCTGCAAGCCTGACGGGCCACCAAGCTCAGTCCTCAGGACCCACAATGACTCCCCAGAGCGGTTCTCTGCCCTCACACAAGCACCGTGGCACACATGTGCCGGCACAGGCACACACTTTCTCTCTCTCATAATAATCATAATAAATAACATATTTTAAAAGGTGCATCAATTATAAGTGTTGTTCTGTTTTAACACATTAATTTTCAACTTTGACAAGACACATGCCAACATTATGATCTACATAACCTGCAAAACAGTGAGAGAACAGGACGACCTCTACCTGCAGGTACAGAAAGCACCTGCAAAAAAGGAGAGAAAAAATATCATTACCTCTTTGTCATGGGCAATTAGCTGGGTCTTCACATGGCCAGATACGAGATTCACTCGTCCCAGCACCTGCCCGGTCTCCAGTCCCCAGATAGTGCAGGTTGTGTCGATGCTTGAGGTACCTGCAGACACCAGAGCAAGCAGGCACTAATGAGGTTCCACACAGACCCCTCTTCTCTGCTTGGCCCAGGGGACAATAAGCCACAGCACTTCCTGAGCACTGACTTGTTTCTTGTAGGGTGGGGAGAATTTCTTGAAACAGAATACCCTGATATAGTTTAGGCTGAGCTTGAACTCAAGATCCCCCAGCCTGCATGTCCCAAGTGTTGGTATTATAGGTGTGGACTGCGAATTTTAGCTGGAGAGATGTGATGTACACACAGGGAAAGCTGAGTTCCCCATAAGAAATGAATAACTGTGGCCCACGCCTTTAATCCCAGCACTGGGGAGGAAAGGCAGGTGGATCTCTGAATTTGAGGCCAGCCTGGTCTACAGAGAGTTTCAGGATAGGCACCAAAGCTACAGAGAAACTTTGTTTCAAAACACCAAAAAAAAAAAAAAAAAACCCACCAAAAACAACAACAAAAAACAAAACAAAAAAATAAAGAGAAATTAATAACTACATTCCATATTTAGCCCATTTCACCGCTGGCTGTTCTAGGATGAGGTGTGCACCTCATCCCCCACCTCCATAAAAACAGACCCAGCCCGAATCTGAGGAAATGTATATCTTCCTTTGCTTCAAATTGATTTCAAAGTCCTCACCTAAAAGATAAGGATCCACCTCGTTCCAGTCAAAGGAGGTCAGGGGAGCACAGAAGTCTGAGTTCTTGTTATTGTTTAGCAAGCACTCCAGCCTGGTTTCTGTTTCACCAACCTGAAGGGACAACAATTTAAGATATTCACCTGTCTATACACCTCCCCGCCCACCTGCAGTCCTGCTTAGTAAATCTAAGACAAAGGGAGAAAATATTTTTTTATAATAAAGGTTAATAAAACCCAAAGTAACTTCTGAATTGGTATTCTTTCAAAACTTGCCCTTCTCCCAGCTTTGCACCCATGCAAAAGGGATGGATACCCCCGTGCTGAGCTCAGCTGAAAAGAGAAGACCACCACACGCAGCACAGTATCAACAGCCTGGGATTGATTTACTCAAAATATTTTGACTATCAGTGGCGTACGAGGTCCCAAGTGTTCTCTGCCTCACAGAAGACTGTCCCCATCACACCAGGTTAACTGAGCCTCAAGTTTCAAGGCTGACTGAAGCCAGCAGCAAGATTCTGCGGCATCTGGGCTAGATTTCCTAGAAAACCTGCTGAGCTAAAACAAGACTGGCCCAGATGCATGCGCTGTCACCTCCATGCTGCAAGGATACTACCTGTCAGCCCTTCAGGACACGCTGCAGCTGTCTGCTAAGGAAGCACCTGCTTACCCTCCACACACGGAGATAGTCACCACTCGTAGCCAGCAGGTCTGGATAGACACCTTTTGTGTCAGGAATCCACATGAGCTTTGTGGTGGGGTATGGGTGGTCAAAGGTGTTTCGGCAAATAAACTCCGAACTCTCTTCATCTAAACCAACAAGCTGAACCTGCAACACACCAAAATTCAAACACATGAGCATTTGTTTTTCTTCAGTAGCACCGAATACATCAGATTCCTGGTCAGTGGCGCAGGTCTGAACATTGAAGGGTACAGCCAAGTAATTATAGTGAGAGGACCCCTAGACTGATGATCCAACACAAATGAGAACTCAAGAACCACAGAGTTCAGTACAGCCAACGCTACAAAGTTAGAAAAAGACAATCTGAATACAGGTTTTCTGCCTCTTAAATTCTGAGCTAAGCTCACCCTCCTAGCCCCTCTCTGAGATAATCAGATCTTCCTGTCTCTCCTCCCAAGTGCTGGGATTACAGGAATGTACAATCACAGCCTGTTTAATGAAGTGCTGGGGGCTGAACCAGGGCTTCATGTATGCTAGGCTAGTACTCTACCAATTGAGCTACATTCCCAGATTCCCTTTTGGCTTGAGTCAAGGTCTTCCTATGTAGACCAGGCTGACCTCGAACTCACAGATATTCTCCTGCCTCTGCCTCCTGAGTGCTTGGATTAAAGGCGTGCGCCACTATGCCCAGCTCCATCCTATGGATTTTAACAAATTAATGACACGTTTTGCAAACATTGTTCTAAAGAGTATTTTCACTCTACTTAAGAAGGTTTTTGAGGCAGAGCTTCATGTAGTCTCCATCTTGTGAGAGTTTGCTCTGCTTTTTATCAGGCTGAGTTGTTTTCTCCTTGACTTTTAATTCTCTGACTACTTTTGATACAATTTCTGTTCTATGTGATTGCCTTTCCATATCAATTTTAAAGAGCAGCTCTCTAAAATGTACAAAAAGCTAATGAAGTTCTAACTGCAACTGTCTTGAATCTATGGGTCAGTTTGGGAAGAACTGCCAACTTGAGTCTATTTATTTAGGTCACCTTTAGTTGTTCAGGAATGCTTTAAAGTTTTGCTTGTACAGATCTTCAACCCTCTCATTATCTTTATCTCTATGTAACTGTATAATACTGCAAATATAGTTTTTAGGGCTTTAAATGCATTGTCCCCATATTACCTAGCATGGTTTCAAAATTATATTTCAACTGCTCATTGCTATTATATAGAAATAGTTTATTTTGTATATTAATCTTAGACCTCTAACTTTGCTACAATAGTTATCAGTGGTTTTTGCACATTTGTAAGGATTTTTCTATGTGCATCTATAAACTTAGTCATCAACAGATTTTTAGAAATTAGGCACAGAAGTGCAAGGTCTATAAATGTGTAGGGGAGATAAGGAGACGTCCCTGTGCTCAAAAACACTCCAGAGCACTAAGAGTGACGCCAAGGGCAATACACTGACAATCACTGATAACAGAGGCAATTCTCCAAATCTCGAATTCAGTCTGGATGGGTGAAGAGACACCCTGAGCATCCAAGCAGTCTTCCTCCCAGCTGTAGGTGGAAGAACATGGGTAGGCAGTTAACACCTTAAAGTGAAACTGGAGAGCTGGAAAGATGGCTCAAAGGCTAAGAGGTTCCAGAGGTCCTGAGTTCAATTCCCAGCATCCACATGGTGGCTCACACCATCTGTAGTAAGATCTGGTGCCCTCTTCTGGCCCTGCAGGCAGACACTGTATATATAATAAATAATTCATTTAAAAAAAAAGAGAAACATTTGGCATAAGAACAGACAGGAGGACCAGTGGAACCGAATAGAAGACCCGGATATCAATCCACTCATCTTCGAACACCTGATATTTGATAAAGAAGCAAAAAATATCAAATAGAAAAAAGAAAGCATATTTAACAAGTGGTGCTGGCATAACTGGATATCAACATGTAGAAAAATGAAAGTAGACCCATATCTATCACCATGTACAAAACTCAAATCCAAATGGATCAAAGACCTCAATACAAAGCCAGCCACACTGAACCTTATAGAAGAGAAAGTGGGAAGTACACTTGAACGCATTGGCACAGGGAACCACTTCCTAAATAGAACCCCAGCAGCACAGACACTGAGAGAAACAATTAATAAATGGGACCTCCTGAAACTGAAAAGCTTCTGTAAAGCAAAGGACACGGTCAACAAGATAAAACGACAGCCTAGAGAATGGGAAAAGATCTTCACTAATCTCACATCAGACAGAGGTCTGATCTCCAAAATATACAAGGAACTCAAGAAATTGGACACCAAAAGAACACATAATCCAATAAAAAAAAAATGGAGCACAGACCTAAACAGAGAACTCTCAACAGAGGAATCTAAAATGGCTGAAAGACACTTAAGGAAATGTTCAACATCCTTAATCATCAGAGAAATGCAAATCAAAACAACTCTGAGATTCCATCTTACACCTGTAAGAATGGCCAAGATCAAAAACACTGATGACAACTTATGCTGGAGAGGTTGTGGAGAAAAGGGAACACTCCTGCATTGCTGGTGGGAATGCAAGCTGGTACAATCCCTATGGATGTCAGTGTGGCGATTTCTCAGAAAATTAGGAAACAACCTTCCTCAAGACCCAGTAATACCACTTTTGTGTATATATCCAAAAGATGCTCAATCGTGCCACAAGGACATGTGCTCAGCTATGTTCATAGCAGCTTTGTTTGTCATAGCCAGAAACTGGAAACAACCTAAATGTCCCTCGATCGAAGAATGGATAAAAAAAATGTGGTACATTTACACAATGGAGTACTACACAGCAGAAAAAAAATAATGACAGCTTGAATTTTTCAGGAAAATGGATGGAACTGGAAAGCATTATTTTGAGTGAGGTAACCCAGACACAGAAAGACAATTATCACATATACTCACTCATACGTGGTTTTTAAACATAAGGCAAAGAAAACCAGCTTACAAACCACAATTCCAGAGAATTTAGACAACAATACGGACACTAAGAGAGACTTACATAGATCTAACCTACATGGGAAGTAGAAAGTATAAAAAAACAAGATCTCCTGAATAAATTGGGAGCATAGGGACCTTGGGGGAGGGTTGAGGGAGGGAGGGGAGTGGCAGGGAGGGGAGCAGAGAAAAATATAGAGCTCAATAAATATCATGGGAAAAAAAAAGAAAAAAAAAGTGAAACAGGAAAAATGGAGGTCTACACTAACTTTCAAAAACTGCCATTCAAATCATGAGACATTTCAGATTCTGTGAACATTTTCCATTTAAAGTCCTCTCCACCCAACATTCAAGGCCCTCTGCCACCCAATGCTAACCTACCTTACCTCCCATCTTCCTCCTCTATAATCACCACTGTCCACCTTCTCCCTTTCCTTATACATCTTCCCATGTTTGTTAGTTGTGCCCACACACCTTCTACCAACCCAACCCTGTCCAATACTAACACACCAGCAGTGTCAGGCTTCCAGGACTCTACTTACCACTCACCCACCCTTGGCCATGTCTCTTACTATTTCTAATCCTGCTCCCAACCTGTCGAGTCAAGACATTCATACTGACCTTAATAATTATGTATCTACTGTCTTTCCCAATGGGAGAGCTTCAAGATTTTATCTTACTTACCCCACAAACCACTGGCAGTTTTCCTGTTCCTGTATCTTTCAGTACTTACCAATACCAGGCATTTGACAGCTAATCCCAGTGGCATGAGACCTGACACTACTGTTTTGTGTAGTCTCACTTAGTAAATATCTTAAAGACCCGGCTTGTGTTTTTCTTCTTGTACAGCCTGCTATTGTTTCCTAATTTGGCTTTCTTGCGCCTATTTCTAATATTCCCCATGTTTGGATACTGCTGTCATTATTTCTGGTACCCCAAATCCCAATAAAAAGTGTTCTGTCATTGAGCTATATCCCTAGGCCTAAATTTTAAAGAAAAGTTCCAGTTTATACTAGGATAGTGCATATATAGACAACTGGAAAGATGAAGGCCCCAAATAGTGACTCTGTTGGAAAAATAATCTACCTGCCTAGGACTCCATTTTGTAAGCACCCATGACCTCAGCCTGATTCCATTCTCTCCTTAGTTCAGCTGTTTGTAACTGTGGCTCTATATTTCAATCTCCCGAGAACTTTAAAAGTACCCAATGCCTAGGCAGCATCCAGACGAGGGCATGCGAATCTGTGGTAAAGACACACACAAGTATCTATCTACCGGCTGAAGCACCCAGTGGTCCAAGTACAGCCATGACTGGGAGCACTGTATCAGCTCTGCCACATCAACCAAATCCACTTCTGGGAACTTGAGACCTTAATCCTACTTTGTCTCAGTTCTTTGTTTGGAAGGGAAAATGGGAAAGGCCCATTTTATACTGCATGGAGATGCAGGAAAAGCTGGCACACAGACTGAATAGACTAGAGACGGTGCAGGACATGAGACTTAAATGAGACTTGCTTTGTGAAGGGCAGGGTGTACGAACAGCTTTCCACTTCCTGATTTGCCTGGTAGAGGCCTAAGATTCATCCTTTCAGATCTCCAACTCTCCTGCTACCCTAAACCATCCTTTTCTCTCCCTTAATCTTATGTGCATGGATGTTTTATCTGAATCTATGTCTGTGCGTCATTTGCACACACGGTGCATGAGGAGGCCAGAAAAGGAAATCAGATCCCCTGGCACCAAAGTTACAGATGGTTGTAAGCTGCCATGTGAGTGCTGGGCATTGAACCCAGGACCTCTACAAGAGCAGCCAGTGCTTTTAAGCACTGAGCCATCTTTCCAGCTCCCAATCATAAAAACTATCTTGAGTAGATTCCTGTTTCTTGAGATTAAAGAACCTTAAATCATGCTAATAAAACAGTAAAAGTAGTGACAATCTCTGTGAGGACAGAATTGAACCAAACTAGCTTCACATGCTTTAGGGTAAAAATCTGTGGGCAGAAGATATGGTTCAGCCAGTAAAATGCTTGTCTCACAAGCATGAGAACCTGAGAATAATTCCCATGTTAAAAGTCTGGTGTGGGCACACCTGTAATCTCAGCTTTGGGGAGGTGGAGGCAGGAGGATCCCTAGGGCTTGTGGGTCAGCCAGTTTAGCAGAATCCAAGCTCCAGGTTCATGAATCTGTCCCAAAAAAAATAAGATGAAGAGCAACTAGGAAAGATACTTGTCAATAACCTCTGGCATCCAATGCATGGACATAGACAGTTTCTATGAAAAAAAAAAAAAAAGCCCCTTAGAGTTTAGGAGAGCTAATAGCCAAGCCACTGCAAGAACTTTCTAGTGCTGAACTTCTTGTACTGGCTAATGTTGCCAAGTTCTTGCTACACTCTACAATGACTGGTTATACGTATCTTCCCAAATTATTTTCCATGCATTTTTTGCGTGTGTTGGGGGCATGTGTGGTACATTTTTTTAAACATATAATAAAAAAAAAAAAACCCAAACACAGACTTGTCCCACATGATTTATCCTGCACCTTGCTTTGAGTGTCTTCTCAAGCCAACCACAAATAGACCCACCTCTTCTTCTAGGCAGACTGTGCTAAGCACACAATTCATTTATTTTGGTTATAGTCCATTGTTTTGCTACCATAAACAGCACCACAATGAATATCCTTGTTTAATCCTTTGTGTGTGTGTGTGTGTGCTTTCATTGGAATAGATTCCTAGAAGTATAACTGCTCTAGCGCATTTTAAAATCTGTGTGTGTGTGTGTGTGTGTGTGTGTGTGCGCGCGCACACACGTGCAAACATGTCATCTCCATCTTAGGCTTTGAGACAGGGTCTTTTACTAAACTTGGAGCTCACCAATTTGACTCAATTGGCTGGACAGCAAGTCCCAAAGATCCTGTTTTTGTTGGGTTTTGTGGCTTTTGGGGGATCTGAACTCAAGTCTCCATGCTGGAGCAGAAAGTACCTTACCAACTCAGCCACCTTCCCAGTCTTACACTTTTAATTCTACCATCTTCAAAAGGGTTGCTTCTGTTCTTTTTTTTTTTTTTTTTTTCAAGACAGGGTTTCTCTGTAGCTTTGGAGCCTGTCCTGGAACTAGCTCTTGTAGACCAGGCTGCCCTCGAACTCACAGAGATCCACCTGCCTCTGCCTCCCGAGTGCTGGGATTAAAGGCGTAAACCACCACCGCTGGCTCAGAAGGGTGCTTCTGGCTGGTGGAACTGGCCGTGCCTATAGTCCTGGCACTGGGGATGGGGTGAGGGTTAGGCTAAGGCAGAAGGATGAAGAGTTTAAAGCCTGAACTACAGCTAAGATCTCATCAAAAGAAAGGGGGGTGAGGGGAATGCTGGGAATAGTAGTGATCCCAGTATTGGGAGGTGGAGGCAGGAGGATGAGACATTCAAGGCTAGTCTAAGCTACATGAAACTTGCAAAAAAAGTGAAAAATTAGCCAGACATAGTGGTGCACACCTTTAAGCACAGCACCTGGGAGGCAGAGGTAGTGGATCTCTGAGTTCAAAGCCAGCCTGGTCAACACATGGAGTTCCGCCCCACATCCAAACTCAACATGTCAACTCTTTCTCTCAATTCTTTAACTACAAATCTGAGGAGTTTTTTGTCTCATTTTTTTGGTGGGAGATCTTCTCCAAAAATGCCTATACATAGGCCTCCTCTTCCACATCTGTTCTATTCTTTTTCAATGTAATTTTTCTTTCTTTCTTTTTTTTTTCTAGCACAGGAGGTTGAACCAGGGCATCATACATATTAGTCAAGAACTCTACCCACTTAACTACATCCTCAGGTCTCTTTTTACCTTTTAAGGCAGGTTCTCATGAAGTTGAGCAGGCTAGCTTTGTTTTTTTTTTTAAGATTTATTTATTATATACAGTGTTCAACCTGCATGCATGCCTACATGCCAGAAGAGAGCACCAGATCTCACTATAGATGGTTGTGAGTCACCATGTGGTTGACTGGGAATTGAACTCAGGACCTCTGGAAGAACAGGCAGTGCTCTTAACCTCTGAGCCATCTCTCCAACCCGAGCGGCTAGCTTTAAATTCACTCTGTAGCTCAGGCTAGCCTTGACCTCAGGCTCCCGAGTACTTGCCAACCTGCACTTCCTCTTCGTGTCCCAAAAGACTGATTTTCTTTTCCTTGTCCAACAAAATCCTGTTTTAGAGAACCGCAGCTCTTTGGAGTTTGGCATCTGCAGCCAGACACTCTTCCTATATCCGCATTCTACTACTCTTCCTTACATACTTCGGGATGCTGGGAAAAACTGACTCTGACAACTGCCATCATGCTGTCCCGTGCCCTGTCGCACTTCCATCCCCCCCCAATGCCTTCTGCAGTCACCACCACTCCACAACACTGTCCTGACATGAAACAAACCCCAGAGAGGAAAACTATGAAGCAGGATCACTTCTACTCGCTGGAAAAACAAATGTGTTGGTGCTTTAAAAAAAAACAAACAAAACCTTGTTGTGCATCCCAGGCAGGCCTTTAAACTGGGAACCTACTGGGAACAAAGGGACATGTCAACACTCTTGGCTTGTTTTTTTCTATTTTATTTTATTATTACTATTATTTTATATATTATTATTATTATTGAGATAGGGTTTCTCTGTGAAACCCTGACTGCCCTGAAACTCACTCTGTAGACCAGGCTAGCTTTGAACTCAAAGATCTGCCTGCCTCTGTCTCCAGAGTGAGTGCTGGGATTAAAAGTATATGCCATCAACTGCAGGTTTTTTTAAAGATTGGTTTTTAAATCTTTGTTTATGTGTAACTATGTGTCTGTCATGTAGCAACCTTTTAAATAAAAATTTTTATTAGATTTCTTTATGTGTATGAATGTTTTACCTGCATGTATGTATGTGTGCCTCATGCATGCATGCCTGTTGGTTCCCCTGGAACTGGTTATGAGCTACCATGTGGGTGCTGGGAATTACCCCAGGTTCTCTACAAGAGCAACAAGGGCTCTAAACCACTGAGCCATCTCTTCAGCCCCCCCAAAGGATAACCTTAACCATGTCATTTCCCAGTTTGTGTGGCTTTGGGCAAGTTATCCTCTGTGCCTCAGTTTCTTTCTGTGTTAAAATGAGGTAATGAACCAGATGATTTAGTTAGGAAACTTTTGTTCTTGTGCTGGGGATTGAACCCAGGGCTTCGAGCACATCTGGTTTTGTTATATCAGCAGTTGTGGGAGAGTGACTGTGGTCGTTTGATTGTAATGGCCCCCATAAGCTCCTAAGGAGTGTCACTATTAGGAGCTGTGGATTTGTTGGAGGAGGTGTGGCCTTGTTGGAGGAAGTTTGTCACTGCAGAGGTGGGCTTTGAGATCTCAATATGCTCAAGCCACACCCAGTGTCTCAGTTTACTTCCTGTTGCCGGCATATCAAGATGTAGAACTCTGAGCTCCTCTCCCAGCACTGCATCTGCCTGACGCTGCCATGTCCCACCATGATGGTAATGGACTGACCCTCTGAACTGTAAGCCACCCATTAAATGTTTTCCTTTATAAGAGGCCATGGCGTCTCTTTACAGCAAGAGAAATCCTAACTAAGACAGTGACCTAATGACTCCACATGTTGGCTGACTTGAATAACATGGATGTTTGTTCCACACTTACACATGTCCACTGTTGTGTTCCACACGAGCACTGTGCAGCCTGGAATGGATTTTCTTTCTTCAAGGAGCTTGTGGTAACAAACAAGGAAGGAGATATGGCACTTTTCTTGTAGCTGTACATGGTGATATATATAAAGTAATTTCTGTACTTGGGAGGCAGAGGCAGAGGCAGGTGGAGTAGGAGGTCAAAGCCTGCCTGGGCTACATGAGGCTGTGTCTCAAAAACCAATAACCCCATAAGATATGAGTAATATATTGTTCAGATAATATGAAAGATGCATTTTTGTTTGAGACAAGGTCTTACTTTATAATTCATACTGATTAGAAGCTCACTATATAGCCCAGGCTAGCCTCAAACTTACAAAACTCCTCCTGCCTCAACCTTTCAAGTGCTGGAATTACAGGTGAGGGCCACCAGGCCCAGCTTGAGGGTTACATTAGATAAGATACTTGCTCCATAGGAGGCACCAGACACGTCCACAGTTTTAAAATGAGGTGCTAGAGATAAGAACACTCACTGCTCATGCAGAGGAGCTGAGTTTGGTTCCCAGCACTCACAATGGGTGGCTTATAACAGCCTGTAACTCCAGCTCCAGGGGACTGTGACACCCCCTTCTGACCTCTGCAGGTACTCAATGTCTCCTCTTTTAGATAAAAGGCTCTAGAAGAACTTAAAGGGAAAAAAATTAATTTGTGTGTGGGAGAGAAAAACTACAGTCCTTTAATGGACATATTTTACATTTATTTCTTACACGAATCCTTAAACAATAGTTCTAGTGGTCATAACCTCACTAACACTACCCACACCTGGACCCTGAAACCCAGCCCCAGATTTCCAGCCACTGTGGGAGAAGAAGCCATCAGAGAAGAGAAAAGAAACAAGGTTCTTGCTTAGGAAAGGGAAGAGCAGAGCAGTCCCTGGGATTGTAAACTGTGGGTGTGTGTGTGAGGTCTAGGCAAGGAAAGTCAGTCCTTTCACCCATTCCTCAGAGAGGACGCCACAGAAATGGGGGCCCTTACCCAGAGAAACGCATGTGCTCCTGAAATACTATAACCAACTTAAAATGTCCAAATGTTTTCATCTGAATCGTCACATGTAACACAGAACCCCTTTCCTATACCACTGTGGGCTGGAAATAAATTCCGGTCTAGATAATGCAAATTTGGTCGATGCAAGGTAGTCTAGCTAAATTCTAAACTATCTACTTCTTCCACTCCTCCCATCTTGTCACTTGTCTCCAGTCTGATGTTCACAGGCATAAGCCAGAGTACTGGCTTTAAACACCACTGACCAAAGCTTTCCAGTAGCTCAGATCTGTCAGTTTTTTTTTTTTAACTTAAATTACAAGAGAAGAATGAAGTCGAGAGACTGGGGAAAGAAAAATCTTCTCAGCACTTTCAAAACTATATCCCGAAGTACCAGCTTAAAAGCTCTCTCTTCTACCAGCGTTTTGGTGAAGTGATGGATGTCCAGCAATGCTGCAAACCAACGTGAAAGGAACCACGACAAGAATAGGTCAAATGTCATCTTCTTCTATTCAGAAATAATGGCGGGATAATGCCACAGACCAAGGTTTCCAAGGATTGTCGGGGGGAGGGTGAACATCGAGAAGCAAAACCAGTGACCAATGACAACCTAGCATTAGGGCTCTGTATCCATGAGAAACACCTGAGATGGGGAAGATCTTGCAATAAATAGCCCTAACAGAAATCTCGCGTGGCCAGGAATACACGACCACCAATCCAAGCGCCCGCATCTTCCTCCACTGCCTCTCTCCCGCCCCCCGCCTAGCAACAGAAGCACTGCGGCAGAAGTGGGGGAAACGGGAGGCACGGAGGACGTGGCTTGGGGGACTTCAACTCCGGTATGAAACCTGCTACTACCAGCAAAAACATTATGTGCTTCGGGCATGTCACAACACGGTGCCTCAGTTTCCCCGGCTGTCAAAATTAAATACCGCAACGAGTGTGACACTCTCAACAACAGAGCCACAGAGGAACCACCCCCTTGCTAGAAAGGCAAGTTCGCAGGAGAGTTGTGGGACCTAAGGCTGCCGCCCACCTCGAGCATTCCCTGCCAGCCACAAGGCTGAACCCCGGCACGACCCACCTTGTTGTTGTACTCCTCCACGAAGCTGCCCAGCGCCAGGCGAAAGCGCTTGTCGGGCCGCACGCTCCAGTTCATGGCGTAGACAGTCCAGGGCGCTTCATATTTGTAGATCTCCTTCCGTTTGCCGTGCAGGGACATGGTGGCGGCTGGGCCGCAGAGCTGGCCGGAGAGGCGGCGGGCTGGGGCACGAGACGGGCGGGGAGCCCGGCTTGGGTCAGCGGGTCCGAGAGGAGGCGGGGCCGGGGCGCTCAGGAACGGCCTAGCCCTCCAGCGGGTCCTCTGCTACAAACACACTCCGCCGGGCCCGACCACCAGTTTCAAACAAGCTCCGGCAGCGACTACCACCTTCCGTTTGGGATGCGGGCCCGCCCTCTCGGAACGGAAGCCACGCGATCCCGTCGCGACGACGAGCGTTGGCTGCCGGGTACGTCCTTTCCAAACTTCCTTTTTCTTATTGGTTAACACAGCCTTAGCACCCGCCCCCTCTTCACTATTGGCGGAAATGTTTGTCATTCTGCTTATTCGCCCCGCCCAACCCCTGGAGGCGGGCTCTTTGGAAGTCCCCGAGATCATTGGCTAGCTAAGATGTCAGTCAGACGGATAACGGCGCTGTGCGGGTGAATGGGGGCGTGGGTGGCTGGGGGCAAGGGTTCCTCTCTGAGCGCTTGCAAGTTCCAGGCCAAGGGTCTTAAGAGTGATGCCTGTCACTTTTTCACTGCTGCTGTTGTTCAGAATGCCTCTCTCCGCTGTGTGTAACGTGTCAAATCTACCTTAATGGAGGACCTACCTAAGCCCGGCGGTCCGGCAGCCTGAGCCTAACAGGAACTCTGTCCAGCCTCAAGGCCACTTCTAAACTGTTCTCTTACAAACCCGAGAGAGACATTCAGGCCTAGAGCAGCTTGATTCAGGCTTTCCTGCGGGATCCTATAGACACTAGACAGACTCCCGAATTCTAGGATTGATTTTCAATGGACTTGGCTCTTAGTTACTTACCTTCCTCGCTCCGAGGGTGTTCAAAAGCCAAGTGCTTAACCTAACCTTAAATGTCTATGTGCCATGAGTTTGGAATGCCGAAAAGCCTGAATCTAGATACATTGTTATACATTTAAATGCTTTCAACGATATTGAAAGGGGTTGTATTGATGTGTTAGGCAATATAATAAAGCACAATTTAAAAATATGTTATTTATGTGTATGTGTGCGTGCCTGGGTCTAAATAAATGTACCACATGTGTACAGGTGCCCACGGGGGGTCAGAAGAGGCCTCAGATCCTCTAGAACCGGAGTTACAAAGGGTTGTGAGACACCTTGTGAAAGCCTGGAATCCAACCCAGGTCCTCTGCAGGAACAGCCAGTGCTCTCCAGGATTGTACTGTCAATCCAACCATGTCTATTTTTAATACATGTGAATTTTAACACGAACAGACAGACACTGGAAGCCTTGAGGGACAATGGTATACATTTAAGCAATTATCTTTTGATCACATCCACCTGTGTGAAAAGTCTACTGTGCACATTTTAATTTTTAAATTTATTAATTTTTGTTTTTTTGAGACAGGTCTCATTGTGTAGCACTGGCTGTCCTGGAACTTGTTCTTTGGACCAGGCTGGCCTCAAACTCAGAGATCCATCTGTTCCTGACTCCTGAGTGCTGGGGATTAAAGGTGTGCACCACCACCATCTGGCAACAACAAAATAATTTTATTGGGAAGTTTTGTTTCTATACTTATCAAGAAATTTGGTTTGTAGTTTTCTATTGGTTACATCATTACTGATTTTGCAGTGTGTTAATAATGGCTTTGTAGGATGAACTTAGTAGGGGTCATTCTCTTTCTATTTTATGTAATGGTTCTTTTTAAAAGGTAGGTAAGGTTTGGCAGTAAATCCATGGGCTTCTGGTTTGCTGTTGTTTCAATCTTGTTGCTTGTTACAGATCTGATAAAACTACTTATATTCTGATTTAATTTTAGTAGGATACATATATGTATTTATGTATGTGCATATATATATATATTCACCCATTTATTTCTAGTTTTTTTTCAGAGTTGGAATTTAAACTTTCAATGTCTCCCCGACTGGTCCTCTGGATTTCTTTGCAATCTATTGTCCTGTGATGGTTGACATCCTGATTTGAAAGACTCTAGAATCACCTAGGAGACCAGTTTCAGTGCTTATGAGGGACTATCTAGATTAGGTTCACTGACATGGAAAGACTCACCTTAACTGTGGGAGATTCCATTCCATGGGTTAGGCTTGTGGACTGAAGAAGAAGGAGCAAGTTCTGAGTATGGGCACTCAGCCCTTTTTGCTTTCTGCCTATAGATGCAGGGTGACCATTTGCTTGACACACTGACTTCCATCCTTTGACAACTGGTCTGCAGGTATCTTTGCCAGTGAAGTGAGTGTTTTGGAGACAATAGATAGTCGGGATTTAGTTTTTAAATCTTTGTTGGTTGTAGTATGGAGGAGAGGGCTGTGTTCCCAGCACCCGGCGCAGGGCCCCTTGTTCTGTCCTGCCCGGCTCCTGGTGCCCGAAATAATTACACAGAAACTGTATTAATTAAATGACTGCCTGGCCCATTAGTTTTAGCCTCTTCTTGGCTAACTCTCACATATTATTTTAACCCATCTCCATCAATGTGTATCGCCACTTGTGTTGTGGCTTACCGGCATGAGTCTAACCAGTGTCCATATTGGGCCAGAGAAGCATGGCATCTCCCACATTGCCTTCTTTCTCCCAGCCTTCCATTCTGTCTACTCCGCCCACCTAAGGGCTGCCCTATCAAAAGGCCAAGGCAGTCTCTTTATTTAAGCAATGAAAGCAATACACATGAAGAAGCACCTCCTACACCAGTTGGTGAGTTCAGGCTGCTTAGATTTAAGATTATTATTGAGAGACACTTGCTAATGTCTGCAACTGTGTTGGTTGTTTTTCTGGATGGTTGGATTATCTTGTTGTTCTGGCTCCTGGCCTGCTACTCCAGACTGTTCTGCCTCAGCTTCTCAAGCGCTGGGTTTACAGGCCTGAACTACTTTTAATCTGTGTGCAGGTGTGTGAGGAGGTACACATACATGTGCATCTGTACATATATGTGTATGCCGGAGGACAACCTTAAGTGCTGTTCCTCAGGAATGCCACCTAACTCCTTCGAGACAGGGTCTCTCATTGACCTGGACTTCACCAATTAGGCTAGAATGGCTGGCCAGCAAACCCCAGGGATCCCCCTGTCTCAGCCTCCACAGTGCCAGGATTACAAGTGTATAGTGTATACCATTATTGCAGGGATCTCTCTCTCTCTCTCAACAAGGTTTCTCTGTAGCTTTGGAGCCTGCCCTGGTATTCGTTCTGCAGACCAGGCTGGCCTTAAACTCACAGAGATCTGCCTGTCTCTGCCTCCCAATCGCTGGGATTAGAGGCGTGCGCCACCACCACCACCACCACCACCACTGGACACTGCAGGGATTTTTATGAGGGTTTGGGAAACAGAGCTCAGGTTCTCACGCATTTTACCCACCGAGCCATCTCTCTAGCCCCATAATGTTGTTTTGAACTAGTGTTAAAGTCTTACTAAGGGTACAAAACGTTAACTTTAAGGTTTCAGTTTGTAAAAACACTTGAAGTATGTGCTGGTCTAATCACTAACAGACTCTGAGGCATCAGAGTAGACATTGCAAAGGGAGGAGAAGGTGGGGTGGGAGTTAGATTTGAATGATATGCAGAGAAATGGAATGCTGTTTTAAAAGGTTTCTTGAGTGAGATAGTCTGGGTTGGAATCAGATTCTCCTTTTCCTAGTGTATTAAGCTTGACTTTTTGTTGGAATATAACTTACATATGGAAGTGTAAACATTTTTCTTTTCTTTTTTTTCTTTTTGGTTTTTCGAGACAGGGTTTCTCTGTAGCTTTGGAGCCTGTCCTGGAACTAGCTCTTGTAGACCAGGCTGGCCTCGAACTCACAGAGATCCGCCTGCCTCTGCCTCCCGAGTGCTGGGATTAAAGGCATGTGCCACCACCGTGCAGCCATTTTTCTAACCTGAACAGATCCATGTGCCCATCACCAGACCAGAAAGCAGAACAGTACTGATATGGTCAGGAGGCCACCCACACTCTGGTAAGTGCCTTAGTCTCTCTGCTACTGACCCATGATCTCTCATGTGAGGACAGCAATGCCCACTCCCTGAGGTTGTCCTGAGGGTTAGATGAATCTGCAGGGCAGTCAGGATGGTGGGATGCTGGGCAAACACTGACTATTGTCATGATTCTTTGTGGACACTTAGACCATATCTCTGTTTCCTTCATCTGGAGATGGCCTCAAACTGTCAGCTCCTGGGCTCAGCTGAGACATCTTTGGGTCTCCAAGAGGCTGGATGTGAGAAGGGCTTAGAGAAGACCCCAGCACCAGTGTGGACCTGCGGATGCTCAGACAAGTTACACATCTAGCCCAATATGAACTGTTCAAGACTTTATTAGCTGTGTGACACTGCATGTCCCCAAGGGACCCAGATGTTGTCATGATGCTCTCAGGGGAAGAGGGACTGAAGCTCTGTCTTTCAGATTAACCACAGAAAATACCTCTAGCTCCAGCCATGTTAGAGGTTTTTGGTGAAAGGTCTGGTCGACCCTGGCCTTAGTTCTGGGCTTTTGAGGCAAAGGATAACTGAGCTGGGAGGTGATCGCATGCAGCCCCAAGCAAGACTCAAGATCAGAAACCTCCCTTCTTCACTGATCCTTTGAAGCAACCCTCTGCCTGGCTTGCTGATTATATGGAACCTGAAGGGGGTTGAGCCAAGTCCTGAGCCTCTTTGCTCAGGCCTTCCTCACCCGACTCAACAGTCTGTATTTCTCTGAGAAAATGGTTTTCAGAGTTTCATCCGAGGGCTGTCTGGCTCCTCCAAGAGGCTTAACTCTCACCTCACCATTTTTCAGTTCCTTCATGGTGGCTTTTCTCTTGGGGTCTAATGACCCTAACTCCTTGTGAAGCCAGGATCTGAACCAAGTCTCTGGAACTCCAGCTGCTTGGGAACAGAGTCAAGGTGTTCGGGAAGAGAGGGGAAGCGGGGACTGCTGATGAGTCCCTGTACTTCCAGGGGATACAGAGATGAGGCGAGAGGTGACAGAAGTCCCTCAGGCTGTTCCTGTTCTGAGGTTGGTACCAGAGTTTTGTCCGTTGCCATAGCCAAGTGACGTATCCTGGGGGAGAAATTCCTGGGCTTCTGAATATGTCTGTCCAAGTCACCGTAGCTTAGGGGCTGGGAGGGAGGCAAAAGAGAAGGAGGTGCACTGTTTACGGAGTCCTAACCTCCCTCCAGGTCAGGCTAGAGAGTTCTTCATTTTGGGCATGGATGTGTATATATGGATGTATATATGCATATATATGTATATATGAGTGTTGTGTATGTATGAGTGAGTATGGGTGTTTATGGGACTGTGTGCACGTGCGTGCGTGTGTGTGAATATTTTTGTGTGTGCAGTGCATGAGTACATAAATGCTCAGAGGTCAATCTCAGGTGTTGTTTCTCAGGAGATGTCTGCGTTGCTTTTTGACAGGGTCTCTCACAAGGACCTTGGGCTTGTCAACTGTGCTCAACTGGCTGGCCCATGAACCCCAGGAACCCACTTGTCTTTCCCTCCCCAGCCTTGGAATCACACATATACACTACCACACCCGGTGTGTTTTACATGGGTGGTAGGGATTTGAACTCAGGTCTCCATACAACACGGCAAGCGCTTTCCCAACTGGGCCATTGCCCCAGCCCCTAAGCTGGACCTTGATCCACTCCGACCTCTGGGATGGGAAGCTGCAAGAGCTCTACCTGCTCCTCCTCAGAGCGGTGGGAGAGCCTCAGGGCCTTGTTGTCCACCTGGGTCTGCTCCACCAGGTGATGTAAATCATAGGAAGGGCAGCAGGAGACACAGCTTCTAACCCTACCGCAGACACGTTGAGGTTGGGCCGAGGACCCGAGGAAACCCTGGGGGTCCCCTCGTCTCTCACCTGTGCAGAGTGTCCCACCAGAGGCCTGGGCTCTGCACTCCGCGTCACCGAAGTGTCAGGAAACAAGGCCAGGTCACTGGAGGCAGGGGCTCCCAGAGTGTAGCTGGTGTGGCCCTGGGGCTGTTGAAGTAGCTGCAGGATGCGGCTGAGGTCTGAGGACATGCGGGACTCCAGTCTGCTAGACAGAGCAGACATGGTCAAAGTCGGGGTTCTGAAAGAAGCTCAGATCCTGAGAAACCTCTCCATTTTGTGACCTGACCTCTTCCCACTGAATGAAATGGCAGCCTGGGGCTACCTGAAGTGACTTCCCCACTGGGACCCACAGCCTTTGCCCAAATTCCCCTGAGCATATCCTTGTCTTTCATGACACCAGGGACCAGGCATGGTTCATACCACATTCAGTCCTAATGATGCTTTGATGTAGGTATTCTAATTGTACCCATTTTACGATATGGCAAACTGAGGCACCAAGTTGTTACACTCAGAGCTTGCTCACACTCTAGCTTATGAGTCACACGCCTTCCTTGCCTTTAAGCTTTCACTATGCCATGCACAGGAAACACCCCCTTTCCAAGGACCTCTGGAATTTATTCCTGTATACAACTGTGCTGCTTCCCCCAAGATGTTTCCTTGGCATGTACTAGGATTTGCTGGAGGAAGCCATCCAAGGAATTATGCTTAGAATTAGAATTAGAAACAGAAACCTACGTTAAATGTGTCTGCCATTCTAAAACCCAACCATGCACCCAGCAATGCCCCTAAACTACCAGGAGGTGGCGCCTACACCCAGCCGGATCCTTTTGCAGCTGCCCCACCCTTGCCAGGGTGGTTCTCACCTGCTCATCTGGGCCTGAAGCTGCTCTAATTTAGAGCCTAGCTCCCGAGGCCAGCAATCCAGGTCCTGCTGTGGGTTTGGAGGACTTGGGGGCATTTGCTGTAGCAATTCAGGCCAAAGTCCGGATGCATCCGAGATACTCAGGGAAGGGGCTGCACCTTCAGAAGGGAAGGAGACAGCCTTTGCTATCAGATTCCCCAGGCCTGTTCCTTCTCACCAGAGTCTAAGTGCTCCCCCTGCTTGTCATGGGAATGCAGTATGAGGAGCGAGCGGCTCTCCTTACCTGGGAGCTCTGGGGACAAGGTCATGTTCGTATGGAAGTCTGGCTTCCTGGACCCAACTGGGAGGGGAACAGGGGACCTCATCTTAAACGGAGTGGTCAGGATGGGGATTTCTAGCCCTGGTCTCATTGCTCATGGAGGGGTGGGGATCTCCTGGTACCTTGATATAGAACCTCAGGCGCTTGGTACCCAGCCTGGAAAGCAGCACCCAGCAACCAGTGAGCTCTCCCTCTCTGACTCAGAGGACACAGGCCAGCCAGCAGGGCTGGGAAGACGGAGAAAGGCTTCTATCCCTTTGCCCAAGGAAGAATCTTCCCCTACCACTGAGTGGCTGAGACAACCTCTTTCAAGAAAAGGCAGAATAGAGGGGTCACTAGGAGTGGCTGGGGGCGGGGGTAGGCAGGGGCTGTCTGGACTCACCTGACTGGCTGTCATTGAGGAAGAAGCCTTGGGGGTCTTGGTTGCCTGGGGCCTGTTGGGGTGATGACTGGGGACCCCCATCTGCCTTGTAGGGAACAAGAGCAACAAGTAACAAGGACCAGAGCTGGGACAGGGTCTCTTTCTTTGTTCCTCCCTGTCCCCAGTTCCCCTCTCTGGCCCTTGTGACAGCTGGGTGAAAAAGTAGAGACAGGTATCTGGGCACATCCGGGGAGCTCTGGGTGCACCCTGGGAGTTCTGGGCGGCTTCCTGCAGGCTCCCTCCTAAAAGGGCCTCTAGCATGAGCATGGGACCAGGTTTGGAGATGGTGACCTCACACCTGGTGACCAAGGAGAGTCCCCTGGAAAAGTCTCTGGAGAAGGTTCTATGAACGGCAAGATGAGGGTGGGCTGCAGAAGGGCTCCTCCCTCACAGCCTTTGCTCCAGGGTCCCAACACCTCACACCTCAGCCTCGGCAGTGAGTTCTGTCTTCTGGAACCTCCGATCTAGTGGTATCTATGGGAACATTCTTGGCTACCCTCCTCCTGGCACCATGAGACTTGAGGGCACCTCAGGCGAGCTAAGACCATGGAGATCACATCCCTTCTGCCCTAGCATCCAGTATAGGACACAAAGGCCACCAGATGACTCCCAATAGCTAGGTCAACTGAGCAGGGTGCTTATTGGATGCCTCTTGTGCAGTTGAAGAAGAGAACAGAGGGGCTGGAGAGATGGCTCAGTGTTTAAGAGCATAGCCTGCTCTTCCAAAGGTCCTGAGTTCAATTCCCAGCAACCACATGGTGGCTCACAACCATCTGTGAGGAAGTCTGGTGCCCTGTTCTGGCCTTCAGGCATACACGTAGACAGAATATTGTATACTTAATAAATATTAAAAAAAAGAAGAGAACAGAGAGTTGCAGGGAGAACAGCCTGGGAAGGGACAGTCACAATAAGAAAATCTACCTTAGCACCACACTCTAGAGCACTGGTTCTCAACCTCCCTAACACTGTGACCCTTTAACACAGTTCCTCATGTTGTGGTGACCCCAACCATAAAATTATTTACATTGCTACTTCATAATTGCAATTTTGCTAGTGATATGAATCATAATGTAAATATCTGTGTTTTTCACTGTCCTTAGGTGACCCCTGTGAAAGGGTCATTCGATCCCTAAAGTGGTCACAACCCACAGGTTGAGAACCACTGCTCTGGAAGCTGTATACCAGGCCTAGGCCACGAGAGCTCTTCTCCTGAGGCTGGGGAATGGCGGCCAAGAATAATGGAGGTGCCAAGGCTCAGTGCCCAACCCTAGCTATGGTACCCAACAGTCAGTCTTCCCTCTCTCTTTACTAGCTGATTTCAGACTTCCTCCAGGAAGGCCCTCTGAGCTTCCATTGAACCTGTAGTGCTCATCCTCCTTGGCAAACTGGATGTGCTGGCTACTCTTACATCAACCTGACACAGGCTAGAGTCATTTGGGAAGAGGGAACCTCGACTGAGAAAATGATCCCCACCAGATTGGCCTGTGGGCAAGTCAGTGGTGCATTACCCTGGCTGATGTATGAAAGCCCAGCTCTCTGTGGGCAGTACCACCCCTGGGGATGTCAGATTTTTTTTTTTTTTTAGCTTAGTGCATGTGATGGGAAAGCCTGGGTTTTAAAATCAAACAACTTGAATTCATATTTTTGGCTCTGGCCAATTTACTTACCCTCTCTGATCCCCAGTTTATTCATTTTGATAATGGAGATTAGAACATTCACACACAAGGACAAGACCAAATAAAACAACATAAAAGAAGCCCAGTACTTAGATCCCAGTAGCTGCTCACTAAATGGGAGCTATCATTATAGTTAGGGCTGCGCTGGCCATAGTAGGTACAGAAGCACTCCAGCAAAGGTTGCAGGAGGAGTTGAAGGGAAGGGGAAGTGGTCAAATGAGTGCCTTAGGTCAGGCAGGTCAACTCCTTAGCAGGCCGGCTGGGTGCTATCCACACCCAGCTCTCTGTGAACCACCACCACCCTGGCCCACAGGCCCAGACTCACGTCCCGCAGGTTGAAGGTGACCTCCAGCTTATTCCAGAAGGTGTCTGCAAAGGCAGGGTACATGTCAAGCACCTCCAGCAGGTCTGCTCGATGGATCTTATGCAGGTCACAGTAGGTCAGGGCACGCACATCGGCGCTAGATTTGCCCGGCCTGGCGTGGAGACTGACGGGCTCTCCAAAAATGTCATTCTTCCCTGCCAGCCAGAAGGATGGTGGTCCCTCCAGGGTCTGATTCCCTTATAAAGACCTCCTCTCGGGGCCCCTTAACTGTGATCTTCCTCCCCCCCCACCTCAGAGATCCCACAGAGCTGGGGCCTGGTGCCGAGGGGGTCTGCGGACAGGGTGTATTGCGGGGTCTGCGGACAGGGTGCATTGCGGGGTCTGCGGACAGGGTGCATTGCGGGGTCTGCGGAGAGGGTGCATTGCGGGGTCTGCGGACAGGGGGCATTGTGGGGTCTGCAGAGAAGGTACATTGCTGGCTTTGATGGAGAGGAGTATGAGGAGGGCCTTTAACCAGTCCTCAGTTACCTCAGATTCCCTCAGAGATGCTCCTGCCCTGAGAATATGGGTTCTCTTTTTGTCTCTCAGCCCCTCAGAACCACCTTCTGCCAGAATGTCCTTTTCTTTTGTCTATACTCTTTGGCACAGTTCCCATTCTGGTCCAATGCCAGTCAATGACACCTTAATGCAGACCCCGCAATGCACCCTGTCCGCAGACCCCCTCGGCACCAGGCTCTGTGGGATATCTGAGGTGGGGGGGTAGGAAGATCACAGTTAAGGGGTTCCGATTGGAGGTTCCTTGCTCCATTTCCTTCTGCTCCCCTCGAGCCACTGACACTACAGAACACATGTCAGAGGACCCAAGGAGGGAAGTTTCCAGATCCCCTGGGCAGGACCTGGAGCTTCTGTTTCTTTGTCTTCTTATTCTCCATTGTACAAGTAGGGAACCAGCAAGGCCCTGGCAGGGTGACCCTGGGAAGCTATCTCCCATCTGCACTTGAGCATTTTCCGCCCTCAAATGGGCATAACGGTGCCACCTTCTCCACTGTGCTGTTTGCAGGGGCAGAGGTGATGGTGTTTGAGAAAGTCTTCCTCAAAGCAAGGGGCCCCATGCTTGGTCAGTGCAAGAAGGCACAAGGAGAGTTGGACTCAGGGTGAACATAGGGCAGATGGTCAAGGTAGGTAATACAAGCACTGGGTCCTTTCAGAGCCAGGAGCTAGGCTAGCAATGGGATATTAAAATGAGCAAGAGACTCTCCCATAAGGAGCCCTTCAAATCCCTAAAAGGCAGGCACTTAAGTTGCCAAGGTTACAAAATTATCTATCTTAGAACCGGATGCAACTAAGAGCTCTGGGCCCTGAAAGAAGGAGGGGCTTATACTGCTTGCCATTGTTAAGACAAGGAAGCAGGGGCTTTCAGAAGGAGTAAAAGTCCAAGAGAATCAAGGGCTAGGCCCCCAGAAGGAAGGAAATTTGGGCATAAGAAACAGAATGTGCTCATTCATCCCTGCATAGCTAAGGCTGAAAGAAGAGAGGCCAGAGTCACAAGTGCCATGGACCCTGGTATCTTTGACTCCCACTGCCCCAGGAAAGTCTGGCCTCCTCAGCCTTGTGGCCCTGTACAAATGACACTAATAGTTTCGCATAGACAGAGGGATAGATGGAGGCTAGGCTTGTGCCACCAAGAGAATAGAATGGAAGGGAGGGGACTGGGCCTTAGAGAAAGAAGGGACTTACCGAGGTCACACATGGACCCTGAACCTGGATGTCTGGGCAATGTAATACCAACCCTCTTTTTTTTTCCTCACCACTATACTAACGAGGGTTTTTTTTTTAAACACATGAAAAGTTATGATCTACTCCTGAGTAAATTGGGAGCATGGGGACCTTGGGGGAGGATTGAAGGAGGGAGGGGAGTGGCAGGGAGGGGAGCAGAGAAAAATGTAGAGCTCAATAAATATCATGGAAAAAAAAAGAAAAAAGAAAAATTATGATCTAATGTCTATTTCTACTGGGGACAAGATGAGAGGATTTCTTGTCTCTCACTGAAACTTAAATTGGGCCAGCTTCTTAATTATTAATATTAATTATCCTCCATGCAGGTGGTAACATGGCTTGGGTGAAAGGGAAGAACTCGGGGGAGTCCATGCTGTAGGCCAGCCAATTGGGAGACCGACTGGGTCTACCTGAAGACAGAATGGCAGCGTGAACAGGGCACCGGAGTCACGGCGACGAGAAAGAGTTGTCTAGTTGCAGCATGGAGCTGGGGCAGGGAGACTGGACTCAGGGTGACCGGACTGGGTGGCATCAGGGGTTTACATGTGTCCACAAAGCACAGGGACCTACCAAAGGGTTCTGAGTGAGAGAGGGATCTATGCAGGTCACTTTTGGAAAGTGAAGAACTGAGGAAGCACCTAAGGCATGGCCTCAGGACGCTGCTCCCCACGCCTGCCCAGAAGGACGAACCCAGTGGAGGCCGGAGTAGAAAGCAGCTCTGTTAGTGAGGGTGAGAATGCTCTGTGCATGACTGGAGGGGGCAGGGGACTGGAAACTGCAGGATGCTCCTGCAGTTGGCTTTAGCCCAGACAATGGAAGGGCAGGAGATGCCGAAGAGGTCACCTTTGAGGGAAAGTGATGGTGTCAAGCTGGGATCTATTGCACCAGGTATGGCTTTTTAAAAATTTTATTTTATCCTTTTTTTCCCCCTCAGAGTCTCTTAAAGCCAAGGCTATCTTTGAGCATGTATTGCCATGATGGAATCCAGGCCTTCATGCATGCTAGGCAAGATCCCCACCAACAGCCACATTCCCAGCAATTCCTAGCAGTCTACCTGTTTTGATCTAAGGAGACCTTGGGACTGGGACACAGCTCTGAGGATTCCTGTGGCTCAGGCTGTGGGAGCAAGGGGCTGGCCTGAAGTGGGATGAGAGCAGAGTGCCAACCCTGGGTGACCAGCCCCTGAGGGCAGGGTGATGGAGAAGAGTGGGGGGGAGAGGGGGCTGGAAGAGAACCCGGTCATGGAGAGCAAGATGGGATACGGCTGATGTTAGACTTGGATTCCTGGGGTAAAGGACAAGGAAGATGCAGATAGAAGACCCCAAGGTACTTGAAGTCAGCAGACTTGCCCAAGGTCATACGACAGGCAAAAAGCTGTGTTAAATGTGCTAAGGATTCTTCGGGCTAGGTATAAAACTCGCTGGGATCCCAAGATGGCTCAGGAAATTAAAGGGCTTGTGGCCCAGCCTGACAACCTACGTTCAATCGCCAGAACCCACATGGTGGGAGGAGCAAAGGGACCAAGTTGTTCTGTGACCTCCACCTGCTGCCATATTTCTGCACAATGGATAAATGAAAAAAAATTAAACAAAACAAAAAACATTTAAGGGTTGGAGAGATGGCTCAGCAGTTAAGAGCACTGACTGCTCTTCCGGAGGACTTGGGTTCAATTTCCAGCACCTACAAGGCAGCTCACAACTGTCTGCAACTCCAGCTCCAGGGGATCCCACACCCTCACACAGACCCACTTGCAGGCAAAACCTCAATGCACATAAAATGCAAATAAATAAATCATTAAAAAACAAAACAACCATAACAAAACCTTTAAAAAAACTCTCTGATGACCAACCTGGCCCATGGTTGGTCAGTAAAAGGGAACCATGATACTCATTAGGAAGGAGGAGGCCCGGGTAGGTCCTCTCCAACCTCAATGTCCAGGTCAATCCCCATGACTCACCTAGAATGGCCACGACCACATCATCGCGCAGGATCTCGATGGAGCCTCGAGAGATGAAGTAGAGCGTGGAGAGCACGTCGCCCAGGTGCACCAGCGTGTCCCCAGGCGGCGCGTGCGTGGTCTTGAACTTGACCGCCAGTGCTCGCAGGCACCCCTTGCTGGCACCGTGGAAGGCGGGGCAGTGCTGCAGCAGCGCACGGTGCAGATGCAGGCAGATGTCGGCCTGCAGGCACTCAGGGAAGCCCTTCAGCACCTGCGGGTGGGGAGCGCGGCGAGTCCCTCTGAGCTGGGGCTGTGGATGCTTTGGGTGCGGTGCGGTGTGGGAAGTGGGGGTGTGGGGCAGGCAGCACCGGGCCCTGGACCTCCCTCAGGGCATGAGTCACAGTCGGTGGCCTACCCATTCCCCATTAGGGCTTCAGGGCTCACCGCGTTCATGTCGATGCCGTTTGTATAGGACCAGGCATGCTGGAAATACTCTTCCAGGCGTTGCCGCAGCGGGTTAGGGATCTGGTGGAAGCGAATGAACTCCTTGACACGCAGCATCTGCGTGTGGTAGCGCGCAGTGCCCGAGTACAGGCGCTGGATGATGGCTGACACGTTGCCGAAGATGCTGGCGTACATAAGGGCTGGGGGCGGGGCGAGATGTGAATGAGGGGCTCTTGGGTGACTCCTGGCTTCCCAGTGTTTGCAGCACCCCGGTAAGCCCCCCTCTTTGTCCATGGTGAGAGCAGAAGCGCCAAGGACAGCACTAGCACACACAAGGGACAAAGGTGCCCGGGCTACTGCCCTCCTCACTCTACTTTGTGCCACCTGGCGTCTTCCAGGCTCAGAGGCCAGACTTCTTCAAAGAAAGAACTCGGGCATTTTTTCCCCCTCCAAGCTCAGATTTGTTTTCTCCTGTGAGTTGCAAAAATAAAATACAGGGGAAACTCTTGGCCTCTCATTTTCACCTCCCCCACCTACTTTCCATTTCCTTGTTTTTGTTTTTCTAAATACTTCGAACATGGCAACCTAATGTGTAAATTTCCACACCACCTCTAGTGTTTTTAAACCGGGTGTTTGGGGAGGCAGGAAGCTCTGTGCCAAGGCTGTGAGCACCCAGCCTCCCAGCTGACCCCTGGGCTGGCCGTAGGAACTAGAGACTTCCTAGCTGTGGGTCTCCTACAAAGTCAAGACCTTTGGCTTCTCCTCTGGAAGCTGGGCTCCTAATGGAATTTGACTTCTGTGAGCACTCAAAGGAGTGGCTGGTAGGACCAGCGTCATGGCACATAGCCTGTGCTAAGAACCCAGGTTATTCTCAATTGTCACCACCTAAATTTTTAAAAATAATTTTTTAAACAAGGGCTCCATGCTTTATTTTACATTGTGCCCTGCAAATGGCTTGGCCTAGAGCAGAGTTCCAACAGTTGCTAAAAATCTCTCCATGAGTGATACACACGTACAAGCAAATCCACACGCTGCACACACCGGGCAGTACCCTGCCTAGGACAAGGTCACACTCACAGCCAATGAGCATGACGCAGATAGAGAAGACCTTCTCCGAGTTGGTGTTGGGCGACACATTGCCGAAGCCCACACTGGTGAGGCTGCTGAAGGTGAAGTAGAGGGCAGTGACATACTTGTCCTGTACAGAGGGTCCAGAGGCTGGGTCACTGCTGTTGTAATGCTTGCCGAGCTGTGCACCCAAGCTGTCCAGCCAGCCAATCTTGGGCTCCAAATAGGGTCGTTCCACGTTGCCGATGGCGTACCAGATGCAGGCCAGCCAGTGCGCGATGAGCGCAAAGGTGCACATGAGCAGGAAAAGGACGGCGGCCCCGTACTCAGAGTACCGGTCCAGCTTCCGAGCCACGCGCACCAGCCTCAGGAGGCGCGCCGTCTTCAGTAATCCGATCAAGGTGGTGGTCTGGGGGCAGGGAAAGGTGGAGAAAGCCAGGGAGGGACGGTCAGGGTGTATTTAAGGCTCACATCTGTTCTTTTGCATTTGCTATGCCATAGTCATTCCACAAACACGCAGGAAAGTACCAGGCACTGGGCAGTAGGATATAAGGCAAGAACCTTAAGGGGTTCTCAGCCAAAGTGCAGAACAATGTTTAGGCTGCTAGGAGAGACGAGCAGGAGCAGGTCAGAGGAGGCTGCATAGAGATGATGCAGGAGGGAGTGCAAGAAGCTACTTCTCCCGGCAGACAGGAGGGAGAAGGAGGGGAACTTGGGACAGGGCCACAGGGGTGTGGAGGGATAGTGGCGTGGCCCATATGGGAAACCAAGTATAACCTTCAGCTGAAGCTCAGAGTAGGAGGCAACAGGACAGTAAGAAAGGTGTCTTGGAAGGTGAGTGTGGCCACTCCATTGGGTCTGCGGATCCAGAAAGATCTTGGTTTTAACTCCAAAGGTGTTGGGAGCCATAGGAGGTTCTGAGGGACACTTGGTGGGGCTGGCTAAGAGATCTGAGACTTGCCCTGACTGCTGTGTAGAGGGGACAAAGCCTGGGGAAAAGGTAGAGATGAAGGCTCCTCAGTGTAGGCAGGGGCAGTGGGGTAGAAAGAAAAGGGGAGGACTTGGGGATGGTTCAACAGGGGGATTTGGGAGTCAGGATATACTTGATATCCCCTGTTGGATAGGCAGGGGTGATTGGAGAATGATTAGAACCCAGAAGGCAGCACGGCATGAAAATGTTCTCATGTCACCCACAGGAAGCAGCGTGGGCATAGAGAAGGGCTGAGGCCAGAAGGGATAAAGAGATGCACAGGGAAGCAGCCTGTGTAGCCCTTTCTAACTCCACGGTGAGAATGGCTCATAAGGACTAGGACTATAATATGTCTGTACCACAGAGAGCAGAATTCTAGATCAACTGGCAGCCTAATCCTCTAATTGGGCTTGCTAAGAGAGAGGGGCAGAGGGATGGTCCCTAAGTCTGGAGGCATGCATGGCTAGTCTTCCTCTGGGGCTGGGAGATTGCAGGTGTCTGAGCCCCCTCTGTTCCCATTTGCTGGCTGCATCAGTGATGCGCACCACAGCTACGAGGCAAGGAGGGGCCAGCATGGCTGGTAGCATGCAACAGGTGTGCTCACCTCATCTGAGCCACTGCGGAAGATAAGCAGGTCAAAAGGGATGGCAGCCACCATGTCGATGAGGAACCAGCCCTTGAAGTAGTGCACAGCAATTCGTCGGGGGTGGCTGACCACCTCGTCATTGGTGTTGACATAGGTGGTTCGGAAGTTGATGACAATATCCACAACAAACATAATGTCTACGATGAGGTCAACCACAGTGAGGGGGCTACAGGTATAGCCACAGGTACCACGCTGTGATTCGTCCTGGTCGCTGAGCAGAAAGGCAGCTGAGTAGGGCGTGAAGACTGCTGTGTAGATGACCAGAAGCAAGATAAGCCAGTCCCACACAGCCTTGAAGGGGCTGTAGTGTAGGATGGTCCCTCGGTGAATGCGCGGCGCCTGTAGTTTATACTCTGGCAGTACATCTGCACCCAGGGACAGGACCTGGGATGGAAGCCGCGGGTGATCAGTGGGAACAGCCAGCACTAGTAAGACAGATCTACGGGTAGGGTCTGGAAGGGGCAGGGGAAGCTGTGGATGGGTCACAAAAGTTATGAAAGGCAGGGTGACAAAGGAAGGCCACAGAAGGGAGCAGGTTCATAAAGGGACAGGCATGTTGGGAGGAGGTCAGGTAGAGAGGAGAACACAGCCCTGCCACATGGTTGATCCCAGGAAGCCCAAGCTTTCTCAGAAACAGCCCCTCTTGGGGTGAGCAGGGCCATCTTGATTATGTTACAAGGAAGAGCCTGGGTTGAGATAGTTTGGCAGGCTGTTTGTCTTCAATAGGTTTTGGAGACCTACTGGTTCTGTTTGTTTGTTTTAGAGCTAGAGATTAAACCCAGGGCCTTATTATCCATGGCAGACAAGTGTTCTACCATTGAGCTAACCTCCCAACCTCAATTTGGGGATCCTGATGGAAACAAGTCACTTCCACATGAGTCTTCACTCCTGAGGACCAATGAGAGTCCTCCCTGGGCCAACTCTCAGAACATCCCATAGAAAGAGCCAAATTTGGGGTTAGAGTTGAGCCAGTATGGACACTCAACAGGTCCTGGGCTCCATGGAGCTCCATCTATAAACCTCATGAATCATTATAATCTGGAAAGTGCTCCCTCGGTCCTTGTTCCCTTGCCTCCAAGACTATGACAGTGGACAGTTGCTAAGACAGAGGCCAACAATTCCCAAGCTCTTCCCAGCTGCCTAGCATGAAACAAGGCATCTGGGGTATTAGGAAGCGCATATGTTTTGAAGCCAGGCACTCCAGGCTAAATTCCAGGGCTGCTATTTGTTTCATCTGTGCCTTGGGACAAGCCTTGTAACCTGTGATACCCCTGTTCCCTTGTGTGTAAGACAGGACAACAAACTGCATAGGGTTGTGATTAAACATGACGGATCTGTTTGCTTCTGGGTCATCCCTACTCCATCCTCCTTTGACACTGTTCCAAAATGATAGGATTGATGAGGGATTGACCACTGAGTCCTCCACCATCAGTTCCATTTTAAGGAAATCAGCCATGCAAGGCTTTGTTTGATCTTGCAGACAAGATTATCAGTAGATGGGATCACAGGAAGAAAGAAACCAATCTGAGGACTGATTTCCACTAAAGTAGTCCTGATCTGGCATCCAGACTCCTCAGTGAGAGCCACAGTGTTCTGCTGTGTCTGTCTTTTGGTCTTTGCCCATTGTTTATTTTCCCAGGAACCCACCTTGGATCCTACATAGACTGGGACCTTCTTTTCTCATTTTGTTTTCTCCATTCCTCTATGCAGTCCTGACCCCATGGTTACTCAGCCCAATAGCCCATGTCTCTTCACCTAGCCAGCTCTGGGTCCACATGAACTTTCAACCAGGACCCACCAAAGCATCTCTGACAGCTTGAACCATGATGCAAAGTGGCAGGTCATGTTGCCACACCCTGGGATGTCAGAACTCTCTGCCAGGTCTTTCCTTAGTCCTGTCTGTGAGGCTAAATGGTCTCCTCCACACCTGGGACCTGACGCTGGCTGTGCTTCAGATGAGAAGGGGCAGGAAAAGGATTGTCCCTCGCAGTCCCTTGTTCATCGGTGCCCTAGCTCTTCTCCATGGCTTAACAAAGCTCATTCTGTCTCCTGAGTTGGCACTACTTAATGTCAATGGGTCCTCAGAGACCATTTGGTCTAACTCTTTCCTGCATTTGATAGCTCTGAGGCCCAAAGGTAGGGGTGTCCTTTGTCCAAGGTCACATAGTGAGTCAGTGCCTGGATCCTGGTCACTCAAGTCTCCAGCAGGGTTCTATTCATTTCCCTCTGGAAGAAGCAGGCCAACAAGCCCCACGAGACGGGACTGTGGGGTCAGCTGAAAGAGAGGATTCGGGAAGGGACATCTGCCTTGGGTTGACCAAATAGCAGCTGCACAGGAGGGGCATTTGGGGTGGATTCCTGATAATTCAAAGTTAGCTAGCGGTATGAGCACTGCCTCGCCTCTGCCAGGCATCCTGTGTGCATACTGAGGGGGGAGTGGCCATCATCCACTCTAAGTGGCCATGGCAGGGCTCATACCATCCCCCTTTCCTCTCCTTTCCTTTGTATGGTCTTGATCCTTGTGCTACTCTTTTCTTGTGACAGCAGAGCCTTAGGCAGGCCCTACGGTGGCCGGTGTGCTCTCTCCTCCTACATTTCTGGCATCTCTAGGCCTAGAAGGAACTCACAGGCCTTGCGAATCTCAACCTCTGGTGGTTTCAGGAGCTGGGACTCAGGGCGGTGGTCTCATGGCAAACCTTCATGTCTTAAGAACCAGACTCAAACTGTACAGGAGGAGGAAGACTCAGACTAAGATGTGAGGGGGTTTGACAATTCATACCTCAGAAGAGCTGAGGTCCAAGGCCTTGGAAGGGACCCTGGAGGTCTGACGCAGCCCACCACTCCTGCCCTGCAGACCCATACCTGGGTGACCTTTTCAGTGACATTCTGTGTCCGCTCCACCACCTTGTGGGGAGCGATGATCTCGATCTCTGTGGTGGAGCCCGAGCGGTGTTTCTCCAGGTTGAACTCCACGAAGTTGAGTGTAAACTGCGGGATCTGGCTGACGGTTCTGTATTTGCCCCTGCCTGGGCCAGGCCCCTGTCCACTCGGTCTGCTGTGAGAGCCCTCTGAAATCAGGGTGAGGGTCAGAGCAGCCAGGGCCAGGGTGGTGGCCTTGACCCACTCTCGCTACTGCTATCCCCACAATACTCACCAGAGCCCAGGAAGCTGTGTGACCACAGACGCTGGGTCAGGCTTCGACTGCTGCTCTTGGCTAGGAGCTGGGCCAGGTCCTCAAAATTGAGGATAAACATGATGACAGCCCCGTCCTCATTCTTCACAGGTACCACATCGACCAGGCAGCGGAAGCTGGAGGCTGCAAATCCCATTATGGGGGATAGGGTTGGTTACTGAGGAGGTCCTTCCTGCAGTGGCCCGAGTGAAAGTCAAGTGAAGGATATCCACTGGAGAGAAGAGGCCTGGGCAGTGACCAGAGCTATTTGGCAGAGGGTGGGTGAAGCTGTCCAGCAGGTGCCCATCCCCCCCCCCACCGCTTCCACGGGGCAGAGCTGCTCATTATAGATAATATGGCATCAGGTCCAGTTCGTGCTCAGCCCGCAGCTCAGAGCTTAGCCCTGAGGTTTGCTCTGTGGTAATTAAAACAGAGCAGATGGGGGTGGATTAAGTGGGGGCAGTGAGGGAGGGCATGCCATCCTCCTGTAGCTCTGGATGGCCCTGGGCTCAGATCCCATATATCCATCCCACCAAGACGCCTGCTTCCCTGATGCTGGAAGGAACTTGCTAGGAACACATCAAGAGCTGGGCATGAAGCCAACTGGCACATTAGGCCTTAGGAGGTCCTGGCAGCAGGCAAATGAGCGCTCTGAGAAACTGATTTGTTGGAGCTTGCAGGAGACACGGGGTGAGGACCCCTAGTTTCTCAGCAGATAAGAGGTTCGGGGAAAAAGAAAAGGGTCTCATCTTTGAGGATAGAGATGGAATGGCAGCCCCAGGCAGAAGCTGGGACCAAGGAGTAGAGAGAGGTTTGATCTAAAGGGGGCGGATGGGGAGAAGGCATTGTGGAAACAACATCTTACCATCCCAGCTCCAGCTGTTGGCACCTTCTGCCTCTGGCCATGCTACCCTCTCCTTGCTCTACAGTCACGCCATTGACTCATTGGCAGGTGGGTCGATACGAGTTAAGATGCTGCCTATCTCAGAGTCCAGCCTGGGAGTAGACACCCCTTAGGTGTACTATATGTCTTAACTCAAACTATTGTTAGGTGCCAGTTCCAAAAGGATCCCCAGGGACAGCAGGCTCAGGTGACCATGCAAATCAGAAAGCCAAGCTGCTTTTCCAGAGGGCAGGTTTGAGTCTGTGTCACCTGTCCCAGGGATTGCTGATTAACAAGGAAAGCAAGCTTGAGTGAATGTGGGGGGTACAATGGATGCGAGCTATCTAGTAGGGACACTGGGACTGTGGGGACGACTGGAACCACTCTTTCTCTTTCCCTGACTTAGCATTCACTTTCGAACCTGGGGTGCAACTGTGCCTCACCATCCTCCCTCCCACTTTTCCTCTAGGGAGCAAGGAATCTCCTGGATCAGATTCCTGGACTCGTAGGCACCAGGCAGCCATCTGCCAGCTGCTGCCTGGGCCCGGGGGAGACATCCACACCAGAGACACTGCCTGCCTGTTGAGCTACTTACTCTTGGTCTCATAGTGCTACAGTGACTCTGGTCAGTGTGGGGCCTGGTGATGTTCCTGTCCCTAAGGCCACACACTATGCTCCCAGTCTCTCTGGTACTGGGGAAATCAGCCTAGTACCCAGTGGGGGAGGGGTAGAGCCGGGCAGAAAGGCAGGTGCACCAGACTTTCTATGTCCCTGGGAGTTCACAGGGCTAGCTTCAACTGGTTGTACCCCATTGATGCACAGACTTGGAATGGACCCTCCTATCAGTAAGAGCTGGGAAGTTGGTATAGTCCTTGTGTGCCTTTCCATGTCCCACCCACCATGCCGGCTACTTTGGTGGTAGACAGGGGTCTAGGAGGATTGGCAAAAAGCCAGGGTACTTTCTCTACCTACAACCTAATCTGGCTATCCTCATACCTGTGGCTCAGAGGTCACAAGTAACTGGGTGAGTGGAAGAGGGAGTAAATTGTTCTTGCTTGTGCTCAGGAGTGGCAGTGTGCCAGTGTCTGTGATTGGTCCCTGGAGGAAGAGCCAGTCTCTGCCTGTTTCTTCCTTCTAGGAGTGTTCCTCTCAGATCAAGATCAGTGAGTTTGTCTGGTCCCTAGAACACCCCACTTCTGCTCTTCTATCCCTTGACTATGTTCATCTTGTTTCTCATGACCCACATCGCTTTCCCTTCTCCACCCTGACCCTCACCTTCTCTTCAACATAGCCTCTTTGTTATCTTTTATGTTTTTTTTGGGGGGGGGGAGTCAGAGTTTGAAACCCAGGACCTCATGCACGCAAGATAAATGCTTTACCACTAAGCCACACCCCTTGCTCTGCCCCAATCTCTTTATGTGCACCGCACCTAGCGCTGGGCTGAGAGCCTCTTGGGGCTGATGCTGCATCATGCTGCTCTGGCTTTACCATTCTGGCATTTGTGAGTGAGCATGTGGAAGGCACAGAGGGAGATTGAGGACAGCCCCTGACCTCACCCTTGCCCTGTCCTCCGTATCAGGAGCTACAGACCAGAGAAATTCCAGGTCTTCTCTAGTCTAGCTTGGGGACTAGGGACTCTGGTTTGGGCTCATCAGAGTATAGACAGGACTTGGTGAAGGCAAGCAGGGCTAGACCCTCTGGAGATGGCCATCAAGGCAGATGCAGGGGTTAAGGACCTGAGTGTAGCCTGTGCCTCCCTCTGGACAATTATTGGTTCTAGCCCTGCCATACTCTCCCTTCTTTAGCTGGTAGGATTTTTTCCTTCCTGACAGGGTGATGAAGGAAAGGCTCTGATTTCTACAGTTCTCTGATAGGGTCATTTTTATTAAGTACCCTGGTCTATGAGCCGGCTATGCAGACACATAGTTGTAGCTCCGTGGATACAGACTGTGACTTGAGTTTTCAATAGATTACCCTTCTAAAGGGGAACAGGAAGCTGGGCATGGTGGCATATGCCTTTGATCCCAGCACTTAGGAGGCAGAGGCAGGTGGGTCTCTGTGAGTTCAAGGCCAACCTGGTCTACAGAGTGAGTTCCAGGACAACCAAGGTTACACAGAGAAACCCTGTCTTAAAAAGAAAATAGTGTGGGGTATAAATAAACCAGCTAGAGCTGTGCTTAGGGCCCCTTCCAACCATCCTGGTGTCAGTGGTTGGGGCAGAGAGAAAGAGAAGAGATCACCGTTAGGATGACTGTGTGATGCATATGAACATGACTTTATATATATAAAAAAGAGTCCCATGGTCAGAGTGGACTGTTAATGTGGACATAAATTATCTGAGCACCATGGGGCAATGCAGGCTCTTTTTGGTTTCAGGTCAATTAAGGATGGTCCAGGAGATCAGAGGTTAAATAACAGGACAAGGAAGGCCTGGCAATGAAAGGGTGAAGCCTGGAACGACAGGGCATCTGACATATGGTAATTCTCTGTTTTTATCCGGAGCTGGTCTCCAAGACTAGGTTCCCAGGGACCTTTCTGTTACCTAAAGAACCTCAACAAACATCTAAAGATCTGAATCTTGATCTCAGAGGCCAAAACTTGGCTTTGAACTTTGCCCTTTGTCCAGATACCTACAGGTCTGAAAGCTCTGACCTCCCTTCCCAGGATCTAGGATTGTCCCTCACTCTCTGGGGTACAGGTAGAGCTCTGGGGTAGGAAAGACACAGAAAAGACCTACTCTCTTGTTACCTTCACTTCCTGTTGTGTCTTGTTCCTTGGGGACCCTTCTCCCTCCTCTGACTGTCACCTCTTCCTTGCAATGATGTGGAAAGGTGAAGTCACAGCTTTTAAAAATATTCTGACTTTGTTAATTAACCCTGTGAGTATAGCCCACCTAAGCCAGATTCTTCACAGTCTCCTGCTGCTCTCTTCCTCTAGGGCAGCATCTCCCACCTGCAACTCTCTTGGCTAGCGGCAGAAAGGGACAGCCAGGGGGTGGCCAGGATCTGAGTGAGAAGCCCCCGGAAGCACATAAACACACACACACACACACACACACACACACACACACACACACACACACACACACTCACTCACGTTCCATGCACACACCAAGCCTCTGGAACTTGGGCTCTTAGCACCCCTTTGTCCCAATCAGGAGGTGCCTGCCCTGTTTGTACACTCTGATGGCCCTTATGTTCTTTTCCATGGGGGCAACTTCTCTCTTCTGGGTGTTTCTTTCTCTCAAACTCCTGCTTCCAAGCTTGGAGAGAGTTGACGTCTCTTCCTTGGGGTTACTCAGAACAAAAATCTCCAAGGGAAGGTTCCAGTTGGCCCCTGACAATGGGATCTCAGGAAAGGGCCTACCACACCTATGAAATGAAGGGAGTTATCTAAACCAATGGTTCTTAAAATTGGCAGTAAATCAGAACCACTGGGGAGATGTCTTTTTCCTGTTACACCTGCCTGGCTTCATTTTGCACCTTATGAGTCAGGCTCTCTCTGGGGAAGGGATGCTTTGCAAAACATGCCCCAGGAAGTTCCGATGCAGAACCAGATTGGGGGGGGGAGACCCCAGTGATTTCTGCGAGACTTTCAGTTTCTGGTTGTAGCTCCACTACCCTCATCCACTCAGGAACCCATCTCCTGAAGGGAGACCCCAAAAGACTGCTGATCTCTTGGTCCTCAACTCCTGGCTTGTGTTGGGCAGCAGTAACAACACAAGGGCCAGCTGGGTAAGTCACCTGGTTAAGGCAAAGCCAAGACTCTATCCTCTCAAAGAGTTGGACTTAAGTGAACCAGGCCCAGTCTTCTTTTCCAGCCAGCAGCCCCCGTGCATTGGCTAGCCATAGAGGCCTTGAGGGCTGGCACCTCCCTTAATCCCCAGAGCAGAGATGAGGGAAGGTTAATTTCCATCCCAGCCGCTTGACAGCTGGGGCTGACAGTGACAGAATGGATAGCCAGGAAATGGGGGAGGAAAGGTAGAGCAAGAAAGAACCCCTGTCCTAGACTAGTACCGAGAGTTGGCTCAGCCCCATCTCAAGTCCCGTAGAAGACATCCAGGGCTCATTGCTTCCCTCTGCTAATAAAACTGAGGCCCAGAGCGAGGACAGAATTTGTCTTTGACTCTTAGGTCAAACCCTTCCCCCCAGGCCACTCTGTGATGGATGAGGAAGATGGCCCACAGAACCCTTGGCCCAACGGTGTCTCACCATCCTTGCGGTAGTAGAGGATATCCACTTTGCACTCTTCAGCCCCAAGCAGGGCCTGTGCCAAGCGGGACACGGCACTGCTTGGAGTGTTAGGGCCTGTGAGGAAGTCACAGGTGCAGGGTCGCTGCATCACCTCCACACGGGAGTAGCCAAAGAGCTCGCAGAAGCCGTCATTGCAATAAATGATGGCACAGTTCTCCATCTGTGCATTGGCGATGAGGAACTTGCGACCTGGAGCGGGAGGTGAAAGGTAGGAAGACCCTGGCAGCCAGAAATGGGTAGTCTGGAGATGAAGATTAGAGGGACCCATGGCAGCTGAGAAGGGGATTTTTATGCAGGAACAGGCAGGGAGCAGAATGAAGGAGGCGGAGGTCAGAAGAGGGTGGGGTGGGAGGATTAAGAGTCCTGGGGGAAGGTTATTCCCCTGGGAGTATATAGAGGATGACAGTGTCAGGGAACAGAAAAGTAGGGGTGCAGAAGTCAGGTCTGGGGGCTGAGGAAAGACCAGGACAGCTAGGGTCAGTGGGGTGGGAGGAAGGCCCCAGAAGTCGGGGTCAGAACCAGGAAGCAGGACTGGGACCATCTGGGAGTCAGACCAGCTTATTGGGTGAAAAGCAGGAAGTCAAGCAAACCTCTAAGAGAAGCATGGGAGGTCTGGAGGGGTAAGTGGGACAGTGACTGAGAGGGGAGGCCAGGGTTTGGGACACCAAGAAAACTGCTGTGGGAGGTTTAAGAGCTGCTTTCTGCCCCAGAAAGAAAACATATGAGGAGGTGTTGGGGACATCAAAACGAAGCATTATGTATTCAGAATCTAACCCTCCCTTTCGCCTCCTTTTCCTTCTACCCCATCAGAAGTTAGTACAGAGTCTGGCCCCTGCTACCATCTAACCAGCACGCAGATAGTCCCCCCACAACCCAAAACCTCACACTTACTCTGGCCCTCGAACTTGCGGATGATGGTGTCCAGGTAAGTGTTTTGGGGAGCGACATGGCCCCTACGGACTGGCATCTTTCCGTAGCAGCACTTGCTGAGAGTCACTCGCGACCTGGTTCCTGGTGTCTCCCCTTAGTTCTGGGGCTCAGCGGCTTCTGGCTAGGGTGGGCGCCGCCCCCGGGAGGGCTGTCGGGCCCCGCCCTCCCTCCAGCGTCTGCCCTCCCAGCCCTCACTGATCCTCCCCCGCCCTCGGCTCAGCGCGCCTCCTCCCGCACGAGGCTCGCGCCCGGGAGCTGTCCGCATCGTGGTGCTGAAATAAGCCAAGAGCCGGCAGCAAGGCGGGGTCCAGGACCTGGGCAACTTCTCTGATCCAGCAGGCGCTCTGAACCACCCTAGGGAGAGAGGCAGGGATCCTGGACCTGGGATGCTCTGAAGAACTTCGGCTCATGTCCAAATGGTCAGTGGCCTCAGCATCTCCTTGAACTCCTTCTGAGCACTGAAGGGCAGTTTCCCAGGCAAGGAAGGGCAGAAGTTGTTAGGGGCTTCAGGTAGGCTTTTGTGGAAGGTTATCTCCAGGTTTTGGCTGCTAGTCTGACTGTGGCAACAGGACACTTAGGTGTCTTGCCCACAAATGCCTTCCAGCAGGTCTAGTAGAAAATACAACTGGAGCCTGTTCTAGATGAGGTAGGATACACACGAAGATGCACAAAAAATGTTCTGTTCGGCATCTTCAGGGGCCTTGGAGCTCTTTGCACACAGGAAGATCTTCAACAAGGAATGGATCTAAACTGCCTGTTAGCAAGTGACCACTGATAAACGTGTCTGTGAAATGATTAAAAATGAACACACTAGAAGAAGCCAATTGGGGCGGGATGAAGTTTATTGAACAAGTTTTTTTGGAGAGAAGGCAAAGAAGGACCACCATTCATTAAGCATCTCGATGGACCTGAAACTTTACAGAAGGTCCCAAGATCAATTTTGGGCCACGTCTTAGTAGCAAGCATTTAAAGTGGAGCATGCACAGGCCTAAGGATGGCATCAGTGCAAAGGGACTGAACCGGGTGATGGGAAAGATGAAAAGGCAGAAAAAAACCAATAACTGATAAACAGCTCCCAATACTAATTTGAACATCCAGATTTAATTGATGGACAGCTAAGTTCTTAAGCAGTCTGATGTTCAGAAGACATTCAAAGGAAACATTCTGGCAGAAATAAACTTTACAAAGTGGATGGGGAAGGAAAGATGGCCAAGGAGGTTCAGCAAGGCTTCTGCTGTGGTCCAGGTGAGAGGCAGGGAGTCCCCGGCGGCTGGATATGCCTTTGCCATGCAGAGTCACAATACCTGGTGGGGGATCTCAGCCACAGTGGCTGAGAGATGAGAGGGCTGCCAAGTGTGGCCTCCTGGGGGGCAGAGGTGTCTTGGCTGTCCCTGAATGTGGGGAGTAGGCTGTGGAAGAGAGATGGGGACAGTGTCTCTCACACAGTCAGTATTCAGGTGGCTGAGCTCTGAGGATGGACTCAGGCAGGAAGATAGTCATTCAAACATTTTCCCAGTCCCCATTGTGTACCAGGCCTGTACTGATCAGAGACATTACACAGAGTTTTCCTGGTGCGCATTAAGCCAAGTGGATCTGACAGCTAATAATGAGGACAAACAAATGCATTATAGTAATAAATAAATAACAGGATCTATGATAGAGACATCAAACACGGTGTTGGAGAGTCTGGTGCTGGAGTAGGAAGAGCACAGGGAGTGAGTCTAGAGATCTGGGCAGAGAGAGGAATCAGGGGATTCCACTCATTACTGAGTCCCCTCAACCTATGACTTGAGTTCAGATAGTATAAGGAGAGCTGGTCTCATGCTTAGGCTAACTGGTGTCTCTTTTCTGTGGCTTCAGGTTATAATCATTTCCCCTCAAACCTCCCCTTTTCTCTGTCAGGCTTCCCAGGAGTGCCTGGAACTTCGGCCCTAACTTACCTGAAAATATTGAGTGAGGTATCACTGTGATCAGGAGGCAGAAGGGAACATGTTGAAAAGGGAGGGTCAGGGGCCCTTCCACACTTCCACAAAATTACCCTTAGAACATCAGATCCCAAATGCCCTCCCTCATGGCTGTCTTCTCCCTTCCCCCACTGAGCCTGGAAAGGTGCTGTTTGCCCTGTGCTTGCTCTCCAGGGCAACGGGCCAGGCAGCAGGTGTGTGTGTGTGTTGAACAAGGCTATCTCCGGAGCGGAGTGACTGGAGATGAGCTTTGTTTAAATATTAAAGAAGTCAATCATTAATCATGCCTGGCTCAGTGCCCAGCTACCCACTGTCTCCATTCGTGAGGGCTGGCCTGGGGTGGGGAGAGCGATGGAGCAGTTTGTGAGGTTACTTGCATTTCAGGTGGTCAAACAAAGAGCCTTTTTGGGGGCCTGGATTATGCGAACCGAAAGGGCACTGTAGGCTAGATACAGAGTGCAGGACTCAGGAACTGGGCACCAGCAATTCGTAAAGGAATGCCTAGTCCTACCGAAGGGCAGTTTATGAGCAGACTGCGGCAGGTTCTTTTCCTAGGGATTCCTTGGATCCTGTAGCCCTAGGCAAGCCCCATAGCTAAGTGCCTGAAAAAGGAAAAAAGCAAGGATGTATGGAGAGTCGGTTCTCAGTATGACTTGGTGTAGAGGCCGTTTCAAAGGAACACAGCCACTGACTCCCTAAAACTGCCGTGTTTGAGCCACTGTGGGAAAGTACAGTTGACCTGAAACCCAGGACATACATAGATCACACGTGGTCACAGATCTGCCACAGCTGCACCCCATGACAGTTGGTACTGTGCCTCCAGACCATATCCTCCCTGGCATGTCTGTCTCAGCCATCCTCCCTGCTCTTTCTCCCTAGTCTCACCAGTCTCTGTGGTGGCTACTCCCAGCTCTGTGACTCAGCTCTCATCCATGGAGGCTTCTTGCTGTATTGGGTGAGCATCCGAATGAGCAGGCCAATAAAACTCAGGGAGAGGATGAAGCAGAGACCCAGCAGCATCCACTGTCCCAGGTAAGCCTGCTCGGGCTCCAGCGCCATCCCCAGGAACGACACTTTCTTTGTGCTTTTCTCTGTGGAAAAAAAAGAGAAGCATCTTACAGAGCAAGAAAGCCTGGGGAAGGGGTCCTAGGGTCCCCTGTGGCTTCCAGGAAGGAGCTGATGACCACTGTCTTCTCTCTCAGTCTCAGGTCACAGGTGAGGGAATTGCCTTGCAGCGAGGGGACAAAAAACAAAAAAGGAAGATAAGATGTAGGTGGGTGGGGTGATATAACCCACAGAGCCCAGCTTGGGGGCTTCTGCCCACTGACCAGAGGCCAGCATGGCAGTCTTGGCTGGATGATGTACAAGGAAGTCATTGAGTTAAGAACTGTGTATGGACCATGGAACTGGCCGAGGTTGTCCCCGGCCTGGTACATTTGGGGTTTACTGAACTCTACTGAGCTGGCTCATGCCAGGCCATAAACTGACTAGAGTTTAGGATTGCCCCAGAGCAGGGTAGGGCAGTGCCTCAAGCTGCATCAGAACGAGGGCCAGAGTTAGTTTTGTCCAACCTTCAAAAGAACAGCTGAAGTCCGGCCAGCCAAGGATATCCCCCTGCTTCACATTCTCGTTCACCAGCCAGTTCAGCAGCGGCTTGAAGTAGGTCAAGAAGGACTTGGTGGATATATTGGCTTCTCCAGTCATCATCTTTAGGACCTCCTGCCAGGGCCGGCTGGAACCCAGCTTCAGGACATCCCTGGGGGAGTGGGGTCATCTGTGAGACCATGTGGGAGTGTCAGTTGGTGCCGCTGGGAGCCCTCAGTATACAGGGCTCTAACTTCTGAACTTCGCCAGCCAGGACCCCAGAGCTCAGCACAGTAGATGGGAGCAAGATTCACCTGGGTGTCACACTCAGCTCTGTCTCAGTGATACCTTGGACAAATAACTCATCTGAGGCTCCGTTCTCATCTTCGTAAGTGGAGGTAGCAGGACAGGGCTGCTAGCATTCTGGGAAGCAATAAATTCCAGCTCTTGCTGCTGATTGGCATTAGTGTTACCATGGGCATTGTTTTTCTCAACTCAAACAGGTAGCCAGCCTGAGCCTCTTTTTACCCTGATGTATTTGCGGTAGCTACAGCCCTTTGGTTCTTCTTGGCCACACAGGGAAGGATTGAAAGAATTCAAGTGACCATGGGAGGTTCTCTGTGTAACATCTGCAGTGCTGCACAAATATCAGCTTTCCTGAAGCACACCCAGGACTTGGTGGCAGATGGCAGGCTCGCTGCATTCACCACAGGAAGGTGCCAAAGACAGAGCTCCAGGCTCTTTACCCTGACCTTGCCAAACAACAGCACTAGGCAGATGCTGACATCTCTCAACCTGTTGTTCCAGGGTCTAATCAGGAAAGAGATGGGACTTGGAAGCTTAGAGGTCACTGTATGGGTTACCTAGGTTCAAAACCCAGCAATGCTACTTAGAGACTGTATAACCCTAGGCATTTAACCTCTCTCAGCCTTGGTTCAGTAACATGAACTCCCATGAATATCTGCCTTTCACTGTAGACGGCACCAAGTCACACGATGATGAAGGAATTTGTCACTTGCCAGATTTGTGCATGCTACTGGAGCCAGACATGGGAACTGAAGACCAGTGGATATCTAGCAGAAACTATGGGATCCATTTACCTAACATGTGTGATTTGCATGGGTTTGATTCCCCAGCATTTCAAAAAAAGAAACAAAGGAAAAAAGGAAAGAGAAAAGAAATCACCGAGGGGAAAGCTTTTGGTTTTTTGAGACAGAGTTTCTCTGAAGCTTTTGGAACCTGTCCTGGAACTAGCTCTTGGAGATCAGGCTGGCTTTGAACTCACAGAGATCTGCCTGCCTCTGCCTCCCAAGTGCTGGGATTAAAGGCGTGTGCCACCACCTCCCGGCTCTGTTAAGATTTAATACTAGAGAATAAAGCACAGAGCTGTTAAGAATAAAATAAGAGGAAAAATAAATCATGGCTCCCAGCTGATTCAAGTTTTTCAGATGTTAGATCCTGGGTATAGGAAAAACCTAGTGTGGGCTAAGGTCTCACTAGCTGGCTTTGAACTCAAGATCCTCCTGCCACAGCATCCTGGATGCTTGTACCACCATACACAACTGAAAGAATAGTGTTGGCCGCTGAGAATCTGCTTGTGAAAAACAGCTCCCCGGGCTGTGGGATGTGTGACCAGAGCTGGTTGCTGGGCACTGCCTCACTCTCCAAAATGATAATACAGTCCACAGGTGATACCAGGACCATCACGACTGGGGGACTTTAAGAAACTATGCAACCAAGGTCCACTTCCACTCTCTACTCCCATCAGAACCAGCCCAGTACTTGCATGGAGGATGGGTCCAGAAGGCAGAAGCACATGGACACTATGTTAGGCAGGAGACTTGGAAAGAATCTCCCTTTTTTCTGCTCTCCTCCCTTCCCTGTGAACCTGGGGAAACCTGAATAAACCTTCCAGATTCAGTTGCTTTGTGTTCTCTTAATTCCCAATCACCTTTCTCCACACCGGAGCCTATAAATATCTCAGCGTACTGGGACTTGAGTCTCTGGCTCCTCACACTTGACCATTTTGTGAAGAAACTTTCTTTCTTTCTTTTCTCTTCCTTTCTTTTCTTTTCTTTCTTTCTTTTTTTTTTTTTTTTTTACAAAACGAGCCCTTTCTTCCGTTAGGCTATTAAGTGGGCTGTGAAGGCAGGCCTGGTAACGCCAACTTCCTGCCCCCTTCACTTCCAAAGTCCCTCCCTCACCTCTCCTCCCTTTTCCTGCACGTCACTCTGACGTGAAGAAAACACATCTTTTTCTTCCCTGTCTGCATTTGGTTTCTGGCTGGACTTCCTGACCCTTGACATATTCACTAAAGTCTTCTCTACTTCGGTTTCCTTTTTGTTATTAGAGGATTCATTTATGACGTGGTCTACTGCCCCCTGCTGGACACAGGGTGGCTGATCCACCCTGTTGTGAGACAGTGAGAACTGAGCGGAAACGAGGGGGGTGTGAGCTCACCCCAGCATCTTCCCGGCCACCTTGGAGTTGTAGATGTCACACCGGTGCAGAGGGCCCGTGTGGCCTGAGGCCCTGCACAGTGCTTCATGAAACTGGAACTGGAGCACTAGGCTGAGGAAGTACCTGGGAGGAGGAGGAGAAGGCTGCTGCAGAGGGGAGGTCGGGTGCGGGGAAACCTAGACCTGCTGGCCTTGCACTTTCTGGAACTTCCCCACCCAGTCCCCATGTCTCCCAGATCCCAGCCAGCTCTCCCAACAGGGCCCAGACCTTTACCGGATGTAGGGCACGCTGGCAGGAATGTGGAACTTGGCCCCAGGGTCGAAATCTTCTTCTGATCGAGGAGCAGGTGGGCACAGACCCTGGTACTTCAACCTGGTGGGAGAGAGACAGGGGCTTGGCCCTAGATTCTGAAAGGTTCTCGGACCCTTTTCTTGTTTGAAGCATGTGTGTGTGTTCAGCTAATCTGGGCCTGCCTTGTAGAGGCTGTTCTGTGCATTTTCCTCGACTAGACAAGTGAGAACACACCAGGGCTAGGAAATGGCAGGAACAGTGGTTAACAGTGACTCAGCATGTCAGCTGCTCTTCAGGTGGACTCCCTCTCTCCCACCACTGGCCTGGTCTCTGTGAAGATGCCAGCAAGGGACTGAGTGAGGTCAGGTGCTTGCTTGCGTCTGTCCTAATGATGGAATTAGACTATAGACCAGGAAACAGGTCATTTTATCTAAACAATGCTAAGAAGAAAACGGAAAGCCCAGCATGATGACGCACGCCTTTATTCCCAGCACTTAGGAGGCAGAGGTAGGCAGATTTCTGAGTTCAAGGCTGGCGTGGTCTACACAGTGAGTTCCAGGACAGCCTGGGCTACACAGAGAAACCCTGTCTTGAAAAACAACAACAATGGGGCTGGAGAGATGGCTCAGTGGTTAAGAGCACTGGTTGCTCTTCCAGAGGTCCTGAGTTCAATTTCCAGCAACCACATGATGGCTCGCAACCATCCGTAATGAGATCTGGCGCCCTCCTCTGGCGTGTGGGCATACATGGAAGCAGAATGTTGTATACATAATAGATAAATCTTAAAAAAAAAACCAACAACAACGAAACAAAATAAAAAGACAACAACAAAACCCCAGAAGTGTCCCTGTGCTGTTGAAGTATTGACTATTCCCATTTTTCAGAACAGTCAGTCAAAGTCCTGGGAACTGGTAGCAAGACCCAGGACACAGTCGCTGGCATACTTCAGTCACCTGGAGCTCTGGTGTGGGTCCTCTGAGCTGTGTTGACTGTGGACACCATGCGACTGAGGGAATCTGAGTTTTGTTGTGAAACGGATGGAATGCCCAGCTTTGGGAGGGATGCCAATGGAAAGGTTCATTGCTGTATTGTTGGCCCACTGGTACTCCAACCAGACCCTGGAGTCAACAGAGTAGGGCTTCTTTCCTGAGGGTGCTTTTAACAACCCAAGGAATGGCGGCCCCCAGTCTGCCCCTGGGTTCCATTGGCTGGTTGATGGTGGACATGGGTGACGGAGGAGGGAAAGGGGCCCCCTTTGGGTGCCCTGATGGCTGGTGTGACCACACTTGGAGGACACAGGCCAAGACACTGCTGAGCACACAGTCCGGGATATCGGGAGTGGCAGGACTAATGGAAGAGCAGATGCTCTGTCACATGTTAGAATGTGGTGTGACCTGGGCTGGTTGTATGACCTCTGAGTGTTGAAAGCTCATTGAGCCAGGGCAGTTACAAAGATCTAAATGACCACAAGGGCCTGGTGCAGAGCTGTATATAGGTCACCCATGTGACCAGAAATCTTGGACTTGGTAATCTGACACTTTATGGACATGGAGAAGCCTTGGTTATGAGTATTTTTGGTCCAATCTGCTTAACAGCCACTGAATTTTTCTGTAGTCTGGGGGTGCTAAGGTTCCAGCATGCATGTGTGTGGGGTGGTGGCCTGCCTCTCTCCCATGGGAACTCTTTCCAGCAAGCAAAGTGCTCAGGCCTCTTCCGTCCCTTCACCTGGCCTTCTGTGGAGGGAGCAGGCAGCAGGGGCCTGCTTGTTGGTCACTGTCATTTTCTGGGCTTTTTCTTTTCTTTTTGTTTTTTTGCATTTGTCTTTTGAAGACAGAATCTTACAGAAGTCCAGGCTGACCTCTGTAAATGGAGAGTTTTCTCCATCTCACACGGTTTCTCTCAGCCCACCAGTCCCCAAAGCCACTGATAAGACAACTACTCAGAGACACACATTCATAGCATACAGAAGGACATCCTACATCAGACCTCCAACTGGCTAGGTAGCCAACAAGCTGCTGGACCTTGCATGTCTGCCTCCTGATCCTCCTCCCTCCACCTCCCAGGTGCTAGGATTACAGTTATGGGCCACAACATCCAGTTACCACTCTGTTCTCAGAGAGGCCTAGTTGATTTCATGGTGTGAGATTCCTGGCCACTCACAGAGCAGATAGAGCCACTGCCAGGGTCCCCAGTTCACAGATGAGACAGAAGCCTCAGAAAGTTAAAAGACCTGCTTACTACCAACACCAGAGTCAGAACGAGGCCTCGCGGCCACCATACTGGCTCTATGCATCCAGTCTGTATGTTTTTGCCTGGTGACGGCTAACAGCACACACGGCCTGGCTTCCCCAGGTTGCCAGGACATCAGTACTGCACTCATGCCAAGCATCCACCGTCCCTACCTTAAGTTCCACCACTCCTGGTTGTAGATGGTCTTCGTAATAGTGCCATCAAAGACCTTCCAACGAAACGCGTCTACCATGTAGCTGAAGGGGATGAAGGCAATCTTCTCCAGGGCCATGCCTAACAGGAAGTTGACCTCCTCCTCTGGGGATGGGGTCAGGGCAATCAGGAGGCAGCTTCTTGGTCCTCCCTTTCTTCAGCCTTGCCCTGAGGGCTTTAGTCCCCCCTCAGCCCTAGCTGAAGCCCCAGGCTCAGGCTGTCCTCCCATTATCCCTTTGGTCCCCATCACCTGAATCCTGGTGCTCTTGGCTGAGCAGACCTCTGTTGAGCAGGTGCTTGTGGGAAGAGGCTGAGAGGGTGATCACCGACCCCACAGCCTCTTCAAAGGCTGGACTGGCACCTTTTTGGTAGATTACAGAGAGGTTCTGGAACTGCAAGAAGTACTGGATATGGCCCATCTGGTGGAAGATGGAGAGCAGGTCTTCTATGGTCACCTCAGTGCACTTCTTTATCCTAGGGTTAAAGGGTAGGGGTCAAGGAGCATGAGGATGCCCTGGGACACTTAAAGCTTCTTCATTCAAACTTCATTAAGGCATTGAGGTCATTAAGCAGGAGACCAGAGGGCCTTGGCTACCATGTTTTCCCACTCTAGACCCTATATCCACCCAGTGACCATGTCCACTATTCTCTGAACCCACCTTCTCTTTCATGCTCCTGAATCTCACCCCCCTTTCCCAGCCCTGCTCTCCCCTGCCTACTCCTCGCTACATGGCCAGTGGAGAAACAGAAGAGGGGTGAGCATAGGATGATAGCTGAAGACACCTGACATCGTTGCCTTTGTAGAAGTTCCAGGATGAGGCGTGGCACTCCACCTCCCGCCCGTCAGCTGGCCTCTCCAGCATTGATTTTACCCAGAAATCAGGTGGTGCAGGCAGCAGTCCCAGTGAGGTAAGGAAGATGTTAGCCTCTTGAAACATTTTTTCAGGCTTCCAGTGCTGTGGGGGGAAAAGAGGTACCGTAGTTCTGTCTGCCCATTTGCCTAAGGGGATTGTGGGACAGGGACATCCAAAGGCTCAGCACTGACCTGGTTCTTCATGATCTTTGTGATGTCCTCAGGTGGCTTTTTTGGGTAGGGCAGGACCAGGTCTAAGATGTTGTTCCAGGACTGGGCCCACATGTTCCCTGGAAATGGGAGGAAGGGGCTAAGGGGAGGCAAGAGCGGCCTTCCTTCCCACCTGCGTCCACCGCCAGCCTGGCCCTTACCAAGGAGATGGGCAGGGATGGGGCCCTGCAGGTTGATGAGCTCAGGCCCGTAGTAGCGGAACAGTGAGCGGCGCACGTAGGCATGGAGGTTCAGGTAGAGTGGCTGCAGCTCCTCATAGAGCCGCTCCAGGTCTTCCTCCAGGGTGTCGGACTCATACTTGGATCTCCACAAAGCCCCCATGTCTTTGTACCCTAAGACAGAAGAGACTCACTGGTGCTCACCATAAATAACACCATGCATCCAGTGAGCTGGCAAGGAGACCTGGACGTGCCCTAAGGAAGCATCTCTACCCCCTGCTCCTGGAGGGGGCGATCTTAGGTGTGAACACGACCTCCCCAGGCATCACCCACCCTAGACTAGCTCAGAGGCAGAAAATATCTAGTGACCGCCACAGCGGGAGCTCTTGGTCATGCCTTGTAAGGTCTCCTTTCCTAGGGCCATGTCCTGAACCCTAAATCACCAAAAGCCCTGTGGTCATGTGGGTTCTTTCTAATCTCCTAAAACCCTGGTTTCCTCCCACTGTGGCACAGGGTCTCTGTGTGGATACTTTCTCCCTGGTTGTCTGTCCCATACTCATCTTCCCAACATGGGCAAATGTCAGAGAGACCTGAGCATATATTTGAAGTTCTTCTCTTCCCCCTGACCTGAGCATTCCATTCCACCATGGCTTCACACTAAACATCATTAGAGATGCGTTTTTGTTAGATGAGGCTCACCTCCCAATCGGACTGCCAGGAGGAAGTCCACGGGACAGACATCTGTCCTTTCACTTAGAGAGTCTCAGGGTCCCCCCAGCACCCAGCCCGCAGAGCAGGGTCTGTCTGCATTTGCAGGACCAGTTATAGGGCTCGTGTTGCAATGCTCACCATTATATTGTGCAGCCTTGTTGCTAAGGTGTACATAGTGCTCAAACACAGGACGGATCTGGCGCCCCACGGCATCCCGCCAGCGCTGCCAGGCCCACAGGAGTTCCTTCTGGTCTCTGGAGGTGGCCATGATTTCTTCGAGGTCTATACCCAGAATGGGAGCCACATGGGATGCCATGCCCACCTACCTCTACTCTCACCCCCCCTTAGGTGCTTCCCCTCCGGGAAGGAAACACAGTTGAGGTCAGGAGTGGGGCTTGGTTGCTCACCAGGCTCCAAAGACAAGCAGGGACCCTCATCCAGGCACACCTCAGCTGTACTATATGTTGTCTCCATGTAGGTCAGAAGTCTGTTGTACTGGGGGGGGCAGGTGTCACCCAGGGCAGGCCCATGCCCTTGGGCCCACTCCCAACACTAGCCCCACCAGCCAGGAGAGACAGACCTGGCTAAAGTACCCCTCCTCCTCTAAAGGAAGCTCTGGTTCCACCCCACAGCACCCCTTCCTGCCCAGAGACACTTGGTTCCCAGTCAGATCTAACCCACCCTCCCCTGGGCTGCAGGACTGTGTGCCTTGGAGGCCTGGGGCTCTGTCTATCACCTCCCAGAGATCCTCCGTGGGCAAGGCCGACTTGTCTACGTTCTGCAGCTTACTCAGCATGCGCTTCACTTCCGGGTCCTGGAAATGGTCTGTCTTAAACAAGCGGGCTCGGCTACCAAAGTACAACATGAACTGAGACCTCTCCACCTCCTTCTGCAACTGCAAACAAGGCGATCGTATTGGTTGTGGCAGATGTGGGATGAAGTACGGGTCCCACGCTGAATTCTGAGGCCAAACCCTCAACGCCCACTTTAAGGGTCCAAAATCATTGAAGATTTGCTAAAAGGGAGAGGATGCTAAAGTCCTTAAAAGGAAGGAGGTAAAACTTGCAAGGGCAAATAATCCAGAAATTATTATGTAAAGAAAATTCAAGGCCACCGAGAGGCCTGGAGCTTGCAGTCCATTTTGATGTGTGTTTTGGAGTGTCCCTCTTTCCACAAATTATGGACACAGGGCAGGAACTATGATCTCCAACCTCCAGGATCCCTAAGAAGATCAAGGGGAGGGAGGACCTGGGGGGTAAATGGTACTACACCATGTGCCTTCGATTTTGCCTGGTGATGTTGGTGACATAGTTCCAAGTGGCCTCCATGAACTCATTCAACACAGTTCGGGCTGTTTGCTCATAAAACTGCAGGAACATCTTTGCTTGCGTTTCATTGTAGAACTCGTCTGCAGGGAAGGGGGTCATGTGGGCCTGGGGAAGGGACTGCCCCTTCCCAGTCCTCTTATTTGGTCATTCCTTCAGGTCCCAGCCGTACCTAAGCTTGGCTGTCCCGCAGTCCTGAGCCATGGCAAGAGCTGCCCGTAACAGAGGAGCACAAGTAGGGAAGGTCCAGGGCAAGTCCATCTTGTTCCCATGACCAAGAGAACAGCAGAGCTGGGAGAGGCAATGGCCAATCACGAGTCAGCTCCATATTTGTGACATCAGGGGCCAAAGGGTCTACCATGGAATGTTAGAACTAGAAAGATTGCCTGCCTGGCTTCTTGTGCAACTGCCCCTATTATGCAGGTGAGGGACCTTCTAAGGTCCAGCAGAGTCAAGTCATGTGACCTGGCGAACATGGCTAGCTAGTGGCAGAGCTAAGAGGAGAATTTGACTCTTAAGTCAGACCTTGTTTTATTTTGTCACTTTTCCCTGGGGTTGGAGGAAACCTTCGGCTTTGGCTAGGGACTGTTGAGACATCCCCCTTCACAGGCTGGGGTCACTTGAGTAAGTGGGATGTTGGATGGATAGATGCATAGATGGATGGATGGATGCATAAATGAATGGATGATGGATGGATACACGGGCAGAAGTTACATTTTTGGGTCTTTAGACTCTTAAAATGAGGTCTTAAGCCTCATCTTCCCAGATTCTTCTAACTTCTCTCAGGCCCATGTTTTTGGCCTTTTTCTCTCAGGAGACACGCGATTGACTGACTCCAGGGCTCCCTTGATCTTCCTCTCAGACCTGCTTCTGTAGGAGCCGTCGGGGCTCTGTGGGGTGTGGAGAAGTGTGGTTGCTGCCCTCCTCAGGGACCATGTCCATGAGTACCTGAGACTGGTTTCCAAGCCGACCATGAGACCCTGTTCTCTGCTAGCTCTTGGTATTTGGGAGCACGGTCCAATCTGTTATATTTTAGGATTTCTTTCTCGGATTCATATTCCTGTACCTGCAGACTCTTTCTACCCCGTGTCCCCTCTATCCTCAGTCTAGGACAACCTGCCCCTTTTACATGTACTGACACCATGACCATTGAAACTGACCAATAACCTCACCCCCACATATTAGTCACTGTTGTCAAGACATTTACAATCTAAGGAAAGAGGGCTGGACTGGTTAAACTTACAGGGAAGCCCTTCTTGCTTCAAGTATAGGAGTGCTGATAAAGCAGGATGGAGCTCGGCAAGAGCCCTGTTGGAAAGAGCATGAGGTTTTGCATTGTTGAGATGGAGTCTTGCTCTGAAGCCTAAGGCTGGTCTTGAACTAAAAGGTTTCTGCCTTTACCTGGGGAATCCTGGAATCAAAGGCATATATCCCCATGTCCAGCAAATGCAAAATGCAGAGCTGAGCTATAAAAGGAGGAAAGGGGCTCTCCAGATAGTAGACAAGGAAGACAGTGGAGAAGTGAGCAGGGGCCATGTGTGGGAGGTCACAGTGCCTCTGCCCCAAAGCTGCAGCCCTGGTGCCTGGGTCCTGCGGCCGGTCACCTCCTACAGTATAGATGTGACATCTTCCATAAAGTAGGAAGCCAAAAGGCTTGATTATTTTTTTTCCTTCCTTCCCTCTTTCCTTCCAAGCCCTGACCTCTTTCTTTATAGGAAGGATCTCTTGGGGCCTAGTCTAGCCTTGGGCTTACCAAGCTGAGGATGGCCTTGAACTCCTGATTCTCCTCCTAGCTCCCTAGCACTGGGGGCATCCCTGGTTTATGAGATGCTGGGGATTAGGTCCAGGGCTCTGTGAATGCCGGGCAGGCACTCTAGTGATTGAGTGGCCTTTGCCCCTCATATAGACAGATGACTCAGAAGTCAGCCTTCTCAAACAGAAGAGAAAAAAATCTAGGGTCAGTTGTGGCTATAGTAGCCAGACACACACAGGACCTTCCAGGGACTGGGCACGGTGGAGAACTTTTACCAGCACAATCTTAGTAACAAACCCATAAGGTAGGTACTTTGATCATGACCCCATTTTCAGATGGATACAAGCAGAGGGGCTAAGGAACATGCTCACAGACACACAACTGGCAAATAATGGCAGCTGGACTCAAATCCAAATGCTCTAGTTCCAGAGCTTGCACTCAGTGACAGCGACAGTGAAATGGAGCAGATCCCACTGAGGAAGGACCTCGAAGTTGTCCTCAAACCTCCCGGTGTACTGTGGTAAGCAATCCCCAATAAATAAATGCAATTCAAAACAAAATAAAACCCATGGATGAGTCATGAAAAATATGTACCGGCCAGATGACCAAGTATGGCGGCTCACACCTATAATTTCAGTACTTGGGATGCTGAGGCAGGAGGATCACTACCCCCTCTTTCTCTGCCAACTTTCAGGTGGACCCCACCCCTTCTCACTCACCCAAGGAAGCACAAACAGGAGTTTGAACAAGTGTAGTGCTTAAGAATGTTGGCAGATGCATAAATCCCCGGTACTCAGGAGGCTGAGGCAGGAGGATTGAGAATCTGAGATTCAGTCTGGAATACATAGTAAGACTCCTGTCTCAAAACACAAAAAAGTCCAAAACAACTGTGTTTCAAAAAGTGCCAAGGAGGGACTAGGATGATGAGTCAGTTGGGAAAGTGCTTACTCTGCAAGCATAAGGACCTGAGCTCAAATCCCCAGAACCCTTGTAAAAGCTGGGCACAGCAGCGCATGTCCAGATCTGGCAGGAGCAGCAACAGTAGGATCTTTTGGGCTTCCTGGCCAGTAGGCTGGTGGAATTGACAAGCTCCCGGTTCAGAGAGAAACTTTGTCCCAAAAACTAAGAGGGGGGCTGGTGAAATGACTCGGTAAAGGTGCCAAACCTGACAACCAGGTCCTACACAGTAGAAGGAAGGAACCAACTTCTGCAAGTTGTCCTCTGACCTCCACAGAGGTCCATGGTATCTGCATGTGTACGTGCCCTGCCTGCTGTACAATAAAAATAAATAATGTGGGGGGCCTGGCAAGAGGGCACAGTAGGGCAAAGTTCTTACTGTGCAAGCCTGAAACCCGAGCTCTGCCCACAGAACCCTTTGGCAGGGAGAACAGACTTTTGTAAGTTGTCTTCTTCTGGGTGCTGGAGCATGTGAGCACACATACACATGTGCAAACACACACACACACACACACACACACACACACACACACACACACACACACACAGTCCAGTAGATAAGACTTGGCCAGAGTAACCAGATGGCGAAATTCTTTGCCCTCAGTCTGAAGCTCGGTCCTTTGGGTGAAGGCTGGTGACCTCACGTTGCCCACAGCCCTGAAAGGCATCATGAACCTCTGTAGTTTATAAAAATAGGAAACGAGGTTATGTGACAATGACCTTTGTCTGGCAAACAAACTGCAAAACACAGGTTGGAAAGGGGGTGGGGTGAGGAACTAAAGTCCGTGGTATACGTACAGATTGGAACAGTCTGGAAGGCATGTTTATAAGTTTCATTGTCTTGCTGAATTGTAAACGTCCACCCTCTTGCAAATCTAAAATTCCTCAACTCCATATCTTGCACAGGAGAGGCCTGCACAGACACAGACACAGACACACAGACAGACACACATGTACACACACGTGCACACACAGAGACACACCATACACACACACAAACACCACACATACACACACATACATGCTAGAGATTGAGCAGTAAAAACCAGGCTAAGGATATTAGGGGCCAGAAATCGGATCTGTGAACCCTACTAGGGTAAAAATATCAGCAAAGCCTAGGGACAGTTTGGGCTGAGGGTTCTAACAGAGGTGGGACCAGACTTGAAAATTAGATTCTGTCCCAGAAATCTGACCAATTTCCACTTGGCCAAGAGCTAGATTTGATAATTAAATACTTGAGAGTAGATGCATTTATGTTTTGGGGGAGACACACTGAATACAGTGGTAATGTAAATAGAATTTAGGTTTACATTCTCCTATTTATGGGGGGGAGGCTGGAATGAGGCACACCAAAGTGTTAGCCGTGTTTGAACTTCTTGATGTTGCTATCATGGGCTTTTATTCAGAGTTTTCCAAATTTCCTACATAAACATGTAGAGGAAAACTGTTTTTAAAATGTTCCTTAAAATGACACTCCCCAAAATCCAAGTAGGCTTTCCAAAAGAAGGCTCAGAGTGAGAGTATGCGTTCTGGGCCTATAGCAGTGACTCCACTGTGTGGTCACTGGTTATTGCTCCTCTCCCTGGGCAGTGCCTGTGTAGTGTGGCTCCACTGGGAACCCCGGCTGTCCACTCATGAAGTGGACAACAGAGCTGGTGTGGCTAGTGTCTAAGTGACTGTGGGGTTTCGGCATGCTCAGTGAGTCAGGTCCTGTAGTAGAAGGACACCCAAGACCTTGCTCCCGAGACACCCACACAGGGGTCAGTGTGGAACAGGATGCATGAAAACAGGGTGAGCCCTCCATATGCATCTGCATGCAAAGCAGGAGACGGCTCACAGCATCTGCTTCCTTGGTGACTGCATGGGTGGGTGAGGACTGCTTGCTGTGGCAGGACCCAGGCCACCTCACTTGGGCTGTCAGGAAGGCCGGTGGGAAAGGTTGTAGGGGATGGGGGCTGGAACACTTGGGACTATTTGGGTTCCTGCTCTGAGAGAGTCTGAGAAGGTGGCAGTTGGTAAAGGGGCCTATGGGACTGTCCTGTCCCTGACTTTCCCACAAGAGACACAGACTCGGGTGTTGGGGAGGACCTTTAATGGTATTCACAGAGACTGGATGGGGAATTCCATGTTAGAAGCTGGGTATCTAGAGAATGAGGGCTGGGAGTGGGGGCAGAGAGTGGGCAGGGGCAGGGCAGAAGAAGGAAGGGCCGGCTAGAGTGTGTTACACTCACACACCATGTCCCCCATCCAATTTCTCGTGGGACACTCCTCTGCTAGCCTCGACAGCAGGGTCACCTCAGGAGTGTCTGAGCTCCACCTCAGACCCAAACTGGGGCCCACGGTGGGGCCTGCGGAGGCTGTGGTGTTGGCGGATGCTGAAGAGCCGATGGGTGAGACCCAACGTGGCCACAAGCAGGGAGACACCCAGGAAGAGCAGCACCCATTGGCCCACACGGGCCTGCTGTGGCTCCAGGTACATGCCCAGGAAGTTGACACGGTCAGACTCTGGAAAGGAGCCTTCTGAGCGAGCTGAGCGAGGAAGCAAGGAGACAGGGCGGTGGGCAGGGCGACAGACAGCAGGACTGGGGCCTTGTGTTCTGGCGTCCCTGTTCTTGCTCTGAGATCAGACTGGAGGCTGTCTGGCCTGGGAATGGGGTTCATCCCTGTGTGAGCTCTGGGAGCTATGTGTGGGGCTGGAGGTGGGGTGGGTGCTAGTACCCGTGTTTGGTGTCCAGTTGTATTGCGGCCAGCCCAGAGTCTCTCCATGTCTCCTGTTCTCAGTGATGAGCCATTCTGTCAGTGGCTTGAAGTAGTTCATCATGGCAGAGGCTGACATGTTAGGCTGGCCTGTGATCAGCTTCATGGCTTCTGGCCATGGCTTACTGTAACCCAGTTTCATAGTATCCCTGGGGGAGGCATCAGAGAAAGGGAACCTGAGTAGGAACCACGTGGATCCTCTTGCCCAGTCTGACATTCTTTCTCCATCCCCCCTTTCCCAGTATAAATGACCCTTTAGGATTGGGAGCGCCAGAGTAGGGCTGAGGCAGGGTTAGGGAGGGCCCAGGGGCTCCAGTTTCCTCCTGAAAGTAACAGGTCAAGGGTGGCACAGGTTCTTCTTGACTGTGCTCTGCCCAAGAAACCAAATAGAAAGTGCTCCCAGAATAGCCTCAGTGATTTCTCAGAGTCAAAGGAGGGGTCTAAAACACTCACGCCAGGAGCTTTCCTGCTTCTTTGGATTGGTAGATGTCACACTTGTGCAGGGGACCCGTGTGCCCAGCTGCATGGCACAGCGCCTCGTGGAACTGGAACTGGATGATGAAGCTGATGAAGTACCTGGAGTGGGGAGAAGGTGTGGGAAAAATGCCTAGAGTACAGGAAAGGTATAGCATGGGGTGGGGAGAGGGACTCGTCCATTGCCAGCGCAACCCAGCCTTCTGACAGTCACAGGGGACCCAGCAGAGCAGGATGCAGCCAGGGTGTCACTCTGGTCTTTGGTGTCACCTGAGCTCTTTCCAGATGTGCCTGTATGGGTGCTTCCCACCCCTTGGCTGTCCACATTCCTGCTCCAAGGGGATCCAAGGAACAGGCATGGGTCAAGGTTAATGAGAGAGCCCATTAAATTGTCACAGGCTGTGTGGTTTCCAACCTTGCAACAGAGGCCAGGGTTGCTGGGTGGAACGTGCGGATCTGGTAGGGCCTTCTGGGTAGGGAAGGCACTGGGCAGTCTTATCTGGAGCAGCAGGGATTTCCTGGTAGGAATATGCCAACCAAGGCCCGGGGCGGCCACAGCAACTCTGGTTTTTAAACACCAGTAGTGGTACAGGCTCCTCCCATTGGATCCTGGGCACAAGCCATGTGCCGCTTGTTCCCCTGGCACGTCCTCAAAGAGCTCAGGCTACTGGACGGAACGTGAGGTGTGTGTTTATAGAGAGCCGAGGCTCCTTTGTTCACTCCTGCCTGGATAACTGTGCTTAGCAGGGACGCTAACTACCACAGGGTCCATCTCAAGGCAAGAGAGAGTATTGGGGCCACAGGAGGAGATCCAGTAGGTGGCGGTAGCCCCACTGGGAACCCCTCCTCCAAAGCTTCTCGTGAGGGCAGTTTCTAGGTCAAGCCTAATGGGCCCTAGCAACAATTCTTTCTGCTTCCTTGCTCTCTGCAGCCTTGGAGAGCGTTTCAGGAGAGAGATATCTTTCTTCCCAGGTCCCAGACTCTGTCCATGCTCCTACGGGCTGGCTTTCCTACACTCAGCTTCCAGAGATTACTAGAGGCAAGAACTCTTAAGAAGGTTCGCTTTCCTGGGAGGCCTTCTCTGTCCTCTGGGCCTTGGCTCCCAGGTAGCCTGGGCACCAGGAACACTGTCCTGAGGTCCTACCCGTCACAACTTCTTCAGAGCTCTCTGGATCGCACACCCTGAGTAAGCTCCCCATAAGAGCATGAGGAAGGAAAGGAGCTGCCTTGGGCACCGTATGCTACGGCCAAATGATGCACAGGCGAGTGCTGATGCCATCCACTTAGTGAGTAATTCTCAATGCATGGCTCCAGCCACCAGGTTCTACAGCAAGCTCTGTGTAGACAAGTGACTAGGTTGTTAGACTTTGTGACCACCCTGTGTGTTGAGATCAAGGTGAGAGAATGTCTATTCATAGAGACAGAGGATGTTGTTCAAACAAAGGACAGGAGCTTTGACCCCCAAGCTGGCAACTAACTTGTCCCTAACCACCTTGCCTCCTGCATAAGCTGGGGCTCCTGCCCTGGGCTTCAGACTATAGGACATTTCAGGTACAGCTCAACATATATTTCAGGCAGTTGGTTCAGTTGCAGCAAAAGGCCCATAAAGGGATAATGTCTCAAATCTAATCGATCAACAGAACCCAAATCAGTACCCAGCCACGTGCCACTGCTGATATCAACTGCCCTAACTTCCAGTGGAGTTTCAGGTTTTAAGTGTTTGGTTGGTTTAAGCTCTCGTGTTGTCCAAGGAAGACTTAAGGAAATGGCTTTGGTCGCAGGTGAGTGGACCCAGGCACTGTGTGTCACGAGCCAGCTCCTGCTGGTCTGAGAGGGCAGCTCCAGCATAGAGTTTTTCTCCTTTGCTCTTACCTGATGTATGGCACATTTGCAGGAACGTGAAACTTGGACCCTGGGTCAAAGTCACCTTGAGATCTGGGCACTGGAGGGCAGAGACCCTGATATTTCAGCCTGTCAAACAGGAAAATATGTTAGAGGGTGACTTTGGGGTTGAGAGAGGGTTGGCATTTTTTAAGTAAAGAATAGTCCCTGCACCAGAATGTCCTCTATTCCTGTGTGTTGTGTTCTGGTGTACAACCACCCGGGGGACCCCTATCACTTGTACACACACACACACACACACACACACACATACATGCACATACACGCATGCACACATACACACATGCACGCAGCACACATGCATGTGCACACACACACAACACATGCACGCAGCACACATACACACAAATGTACACCCATGTATGCGCACACACACACACACACACACACACACACACACACACACACACACCCTTCTTCACTGGCTCATCTGCAGACACACAAGCACATGCAGGTACTCTCAGAGATGCACTCCAATCCACACCCCCACCAGAGTGTTCTAGAACCTGAGGCTCCACCACTCTTGGTTGTAGTTCTCCTTGGTGATGCTTCCATCGAAAACCCTCCAGCGCCACTGGTCAAGGAGGTAGCTGAAGGGGATAAAGGCGATCTTGTCGAGGGCCATCTTCATTAGGAAGTTGATGTCATGCTCTGCCAAGGAAGGGCGTGCAGCCTCAGGTCCATGCTGGCCTCTTGTTGGGGCCTAGCAGCTCAGGTCCAGTGAGGGGAAGGGAACAAGGTGTTGGCTCTCACCATCCCTAAAACTTGCCTCTTGGGATGATCTGTGTGTTATCCTGTTAGGTTCATCCTGCTGGGGCTCCTTCCCTTTCCAACAATCTATCTCAGATCTTTGCCCAGGGTCATCTATAAAATCTTCCTATTTCTGCACCTCTCAAGTGTGTTACCCCCTCTGGGTCCTCAGCCCCTCCCAGCACCTCTGCTCTCTCTCACCGTGGCCACCGCCCTCACTACTGAGCAGATTGAGACTGTGGAGATGTTTCGGGGTAGACACTGAGAGAGCCAGCACGTCTCCAATAGCCTCATGAAAGCCAGGGTTGGCACCCTCCCGAAAGGTCACGGGCAAATCTTTGTACTGCATGAAATACTGGATGTGGCCCATTTCATGGTGGGCAATCACCAACTCCTCCATGTTCACAGATGTGCACTGCTTGATCCTAGGAACAGGGGTGGGGAGAACGTGTGTCAGGATGACACAGGAGCACAGGGACCACGGTGAGTGCATCATGTGATCGATAGTGAATGCATCATGTGATAGTGAGTGCATCGTATGAAGCAGGCCTCCTTCCCACGGACGCAAGGAGCATGACCTGATGAGGAGGAGAAATCAAGTGGTCCTGAGAAAGAGGTCACTTCAGGGCCAGAAGTCTCTGAAGGTCATCAAAGCCCCCAACTTTCCAAATAGCTCCCATCCACACTGACTATTGCTTTCTGACTTGGTCTAGAGGCACAGGGAAGTTCAATCCTATGCTTTGTAGGATGTGTGTCCAATGCTTTCCCATGGACTTGTCTCTTCCAGGGTTGGGGCTTCCTGGGGACCACATGGGCTGGGCCACTCTGCATCTCATTTAATCCCAAACCGCTTGAAGAATGCTTAGGGCCAGGGTTGATTGGCATTTGCAGAGGGGTCCAGGCCAGGAGGCTCTGCCTCCTTGCATTCCCCTCACACACTTCTTCAAGCCTGTTCCAATGACAGGAACTTCTTCTTGGGGTCTAAACAGAGTGCAGGTTCATCTCATATTTCTTTCTCATCGGGGGATGGATGGGAGAGGGAGGAGCTCCCCAACATCCCACTAGGGTGAGGTCTGCCTACCTTCTCCTCTGAATCACCATAGAAAAAGATTCCCACAGGTATCCTCACCTCCATGATCCATGACCCCCTTGTCAATCCACCTGGGCCTTAAAGCTCCGAGTCCTCATGCCTCCAAAGGGCCCAAGACCAGGCAGTATCCCTGCCCCCAACCCCCACATGAACTCCATCTCGTTTGTTTCCTGGCTTTGTGTCTATATGGGAGCTTCATCAGCTGGGGACAGAATCACTGCCCCTTCCCAGACATAGTCTTTTCCCCCCTTCCTTTGAATCTGGGTTGTCCTGGGTATTCTCCCGTAGAATGTGGCAGACATGTAGGGTTGAAAATGCCTGTGATCCTAGCACTTGGGAGCCCAAGTGAGGCGGGAGGATCACAAGCTCAAGGTCAGCCTAAGTTATATAGTAAGACCCTGTCTGAAAGAAGAAGCCGGAGGCAGGAGGAATCCACAGCAGACAGGACTCCGTGCCAGCTTTACACTTCGCCATTGAGAAACCTGGTTTCTGTTTTAATCCATCTGCCAGCCTGTGACTGTCACAATAGGAAGGAATCCAAGCCAGCTTGTGCCAGAGAGAAGCCTGATCAACCCCAAGCCTCTCCAATCATCCTAACAAGGTACCCAGTGTGAGAGGCCACCTAGACACTGAATGTGGGGAAAAACTGAGGAACTACGGGCAACAGTCAAAACTAGATTCTGGGTAAGTGACTCCAGATGAGCCACTGAAATTACTCCCACTGTGCCTAGGGGTAACTCAGCACCACAGTACTTTCCTGGCAAGAACAAAACCCTGGGAGTCACTCTCCTAGTGCCAATTAATTAATTAAAATTTTAAGAGTTTATTTATTTATGTGGCATGCGCCTGCCATGGTGTGTCTGTGACCACCAGAGAACGACTGTTTTTGAAATTCCATTCTCTCTCTCCATGTGGATTTGGAGGCCCAGACTTAGGTCATCAGACTTGGTGGGAAGTGCCTTTATTTGCTGAGACATCTTACGGGCTCAGTTAAAGTTTTTAAGTACCCTGAGATGTCTGTCGCTGCGGAGTGAGGACACTTTCACTGAGTACCTGCCGGAACTGCTCAGAGATCCTTGAGGACCAATTGGTCATTTTATGCCACGAGATTTTGGGGTGGTCTGTGAGACAGCTGTAGGTAACCAGCCCCAACTTGATAAGGACAGTGCCTTGTCTGTCAGTGGTGAGAACGGGTCTTCCTACGTCACAGTGGTGCACCATGGGAAGGGCCAACAATGTGCAAACGAGGCTGTGCAGCGTAGATAGCTTACATCAGGTCTGCAACCTGAAGCATCCCACTGACCACTGATAGAGCCAGCCCAGCACTCTGGCGCTCTTCTTTTTCCTAAGATGTATTTATTTATTTTATGTATATGAGTGCTCTATCTGCACGTGCCAAAAGAGGGCATCAGAACCCCCTATAGATGGTTGTGAGCCACCAAGTGGGTGCTGGAAACTGAACTCAGGACCTCTGGACAAGCAACACTGGTGTTCTCTCTAACCACTGAACCATCTCTCCAGCCCCCTGGCTTTCTTTTACCAGATGGAACTTCCCTACCTGGTCCCCACAACTAGGACCAAACTCACCTCCTTGACTCTCAGTCCTCAACTTCATCCCAAACTGTCCCCATCTGTCTTGCTCTCTCCAGTTGAGGGGACAACCATAGAGCCTTGACTCAGCCCATACTGTTGTCCCTGTAGCTCAGGATAAGGATCCTAGCTCTACCCAGACAAACCTGAAGTCCTTGCCATTGTAGAAGTCCCAGGCTGAGGCGTGGCACACCACCTCCCGTCCGTCAGTTGGCTTCTCCAACATTGATTTGTTCCAGAACTCGGCGGGCACAGGCATCAGTCCCAGGGAGGTAAAGAAGTCATCAGCTTCCTGAAATATCCTTCTGGGCGTCCATCCCTGCAAGCAGAGTCAGCTCTTTGCAAACTGGGGTCTCTGACAGACACAGCTGTGGCAGGAGAGAGGCTGCAAGAGGGCTATGCTGGCAGGGAGAGGGTTTCTGTCCTCTCATCTGGGGCCTGCCCTACCTTGCTCCCTCAGAAGGCCCATGGACGATGGCCTTGGCTTCCACTGACCTGCTTTATCATGGCCTCCGTGGCGTCCAAGTTGGGGGCGGAAGGAAAGGGTGCCACCAAGTCATAGATATTGGACCAGGTCTGTGCCCACATGTTCCCTAGAGGCAAGTGGGGACACACAACTTTTTAGGCTCAGAGAAATCCTGTAGGGAGAGGTGGGCAGATCCCGGTCCTGTCAACCAAGGTGGCATCTCTTGAGCATCAACTGTTTGCAAACCGTGCTGGGCATTTGATGTACACGGTCTCTCACCTTCATGCCCAGCTCCCAAGGTCATTTTCAGTGTGGGTTACAGATAGGAACCTTGCTGGGTGTTAGGAATCAAGGCAGTCTTTCCTGCCCATGAGCAGCGAAGGAGTTTTCCACAAGAGACTCGTAGTCCCTGGAGCATCGGTGCCCACATGACCGCCACTTCCTAAGTGCCGCCCCAATCTCACATGTAGTAACTTGTAGTCCTGCCTGCTTCCTGATACTGTGTAGCAGAGGAACTTGGGTCTGGAGAGAGTTAAATAATCCAAGCAGGGTCTCAAACTCCTAAGTGACGAGGTTGGATTTCAATGCCATCAGGCCACACTCTTGACCAGCCACCATTACATTGTCCCCTCTGTATCCTCTCACATTGTATTATGCAGATCACCAGTCACTCTGACAGGAACCAACCATTTCCTTTTGGAGAGGCTAATGCCCTAGAATTCAGTGTCAGTTAAGAGCCCAGCTCCCCAGGACTGGAGAGAAGGGGGGCATTCAGAATGACTGGAAGGTTAAAAATGCCATGTAGAGTCGGGGGTCTGCCATAGCTGCGGCAGAATTGCCAGAGGGAGTCAGAGTGGCAAAGGGAAGAGAAAGGAGTGGGAGGGTTGGGGTGGGGTACGTAAAGGGTTTCTTTTTCTTTGACCACAGGAGATGAATTTCTTTTTCTTCTTTCTTTTTTTTTAAAGATTTATTTATTTATTATATATACAATATTCCTTCCACGTATGCTTGCATGTCAGAGGAGGGCACCAGATCTCATTATAGATGGCTGTGAACCACCATGTGGTTGCTGGGAATTGAACTCAGGATCTCAGGAAGAGCAATCAGTGCTCTTAACCTCTGAGCAGTCTCTCCAGCCCCCAGGAGATGAATTTCTAAGCCCTGGTCTGGACCCCTGGACCTCTGGAGCATTTCTGCTTCCCTCCTGGGCTCTGTGTTCTTGGTCACTGAGTTGATATCTACTTAGATATTCTTTGAACTGTCCCAAAGAAGGATGGAAGAGGACTAGATCTTGGGATGCAGCAATGTTCCAGCTGCATGAGAGTCAGACCCATAGAAGGATAACCTTCTGGGGGTCTCCCAAATGACCTCTAAATGTGTGCTGTCTGGCTTCAGTATTCATAACAACAGTAGGAAAGCAATGGCCCAATAGGGACAAAAAACTGGTGGTCTCTACTTTGCCTAGGTCTTTCTGTCTCTTCCTGTCTTCCTCCTTCATGTACTCAAGGCTATTTGAATATTTAAAGCCATGGAAGAATAAGGGCCCAAATGTTGAAGTGGATCTGAGCTCTCAGGACTTTTTTTTTGCTGCCACACCTTAACTTAGACCCTGAGTCTTCTCCCCCTGAGCCCCCCAGCCCTGACTTTGCATCTGTCAAAATCTCACATCTTTCAAGGCTCATAAGGAATTTCCTCAGATCCCCACACCCAGACTTCTGGATTTGGCTGTCTCAAGGCATGATGGGTAATGTGGTCTAACCCTTAAAAGATGGTGAAATGCTTGTATAATGTGGTTCTGTGGCAAACATGGCACCGGGAGAGCTGGGGAGTGTGGCTCAGTGGTAGGGCACTTGCCTGCCACATACAAGGCCCTGAGTTCAATTCTTCTGCACCACAAAAGAAAAATATAAAAATATATGATAACTAATTGTGAGCAGGAAGTTCCCCCAACCGTACCCGACTCCAACCGTGGCCACGCTCCCTCAAGGCTTCCAGTCTTATCGCTCACCACTCTTCAGGCCCGCTCTCTGCTTGTGGCCAGCACTATCCCGTCCCTTACTATTATCCATTGCCCACCTCCTTGAAGTTGGACCAATGTCCTTACCCAACAGGTGGGCGGGAATGGGGCCATCCAGGTTGATGTGCTGGGACCCATAGTGGCGGTGCAGGGAACGGCGCACATAGGCATGCAGGTTCAGGTAGAGCGGCTGCAGATCCTGGTACAGCTGTTCTAGGTCTTGCTCCAAGTTTTTAGACTCATATAATGATCTCCAGGAGTGCCCTCCATCCACGAAGCCTGCACAGGAGACAAGCCAAGCTTTCCCAACAGCTCTCACTCACTCAATACGACCCGTCACCTCTGGGGCCCTTCCTGTCCCTAGCCTAAGGATCTCAGAGGACCTCTTTGAGGAGCTTGAGGGAATTGGGGGAGCAGACAGACAGCGGCACCAGCACTGGGAACTTACCGTTGAGGTGCGCGATCTTGTTAGAGAGATCCACATACTTTGGGAAAAGGGGGAGGATGGCTCTCCCCACTTTGTCTCGCCAGCTCTTCCACACCCACAGCAGTTCTTCATATTTCCGCGATGTGGCCATCACGTTGGTCAGATCTGGAAGGGAGGGGGTGAAGGGCTTGAGCCTCCATTGTTGGCTCAGCACTCATCTGTTTTTAAGTGGAGCTTGGTCATGGAATTTCAGAGTTGGAAGAAAGTTTGACAGGATAGGCAGTAAGTAGCAAGAGGGAAGAGAGCTAGGGAGCCAGTGGCCACGAGGAGCTCACAGGGTGCCCACCTGGGGCGATATGCTGCACATACATGACCTCAGACACTTGCAGGGGTTCAGCAACTTGGAAAGGGGTTTACTTGTTCCTTTCTTAGGAGTAGCTTAATGACAGGCTTGTGTCCCCACATAGGAGGTGGCCAGGCTGGAGCAAAAACAAACGGTTCTCCCATGAATTCCCCTTCCCTGGGAGAAATGGTTTGGGAAGTTTCACAGGCCTAAGTTCAAGTTCTATCCCTCCCATGGACTCCCCCGCCCCAGTTACCCTGGGCGTGTCTTTTTCCATATCTATAAACAAGGGAGTTATGCTGGTCTTCCCAGGCACTTGGAAATGTCTGTCTCCAAGCAGGGGCTGTGCCTGCTCATTGCTGCGTCGCTGGGGACCCACAACATCCTTTGCAAATTGTCAAAGGAATTCCAAGAGCTGTAAAGGCTGAGCTGCCTCCAGCAAGGTGAACCCTGGGTTTATGTCCTGTGGAAGCCACTCTGCATGAGACACCCTCCTGAGAGCACAAAGCTCAGGCCAGAGTGAGCATCACACAAGACTGTGGGCATCAGTCTGGAAACAGATGGCTTCTACTCCTGTCCTGCCCTTGGCCTAGATGGAGGAGCCTTGGAGCATCTGAAACCCTCACTGTTGAACTTGGGTTCTATTCTGGAACATTCTATGCCATATGATTTTGTCACAGAAATGGTAAACTTAATTAGCTTTCTTTGAAAAATGTTTTCAGAATTCAGTGTCTGCTTTCTGGTGATGAAAGTCACTGGTCTTCATGGGCTTTTTATTTTAATTACCATGTCCATGACCAGATGGCCTAGTTCTGGATCAAAGGGCTGTATGGTGGAGATGCCAAATGCTATCTTTTTTTTTTTTTAAAAAAATCCATATTTAGAACTATACACTCAGACATGCTCGTGTCCCAAGCGTACTCGTACACACACACACACACACACACACACACACACACACACACACACACACACACGTGTGTGCGCACGCACGTGCACGTACATGTTCCCTCTCCCTCTTTGCATGTGTACCCACATCCACTACCTATAGGCCCGACCCCGCCCTGGAACTGTTTCTTGCTCCTGTTTATTTTCCATTTCCCCTTCTCTTTGTCATTGTTCTGACATGGGAGCTGGACTGGGGCCAGGAAGAAACAACTTCTGGTAAAGATTCCTCACAAAGAATGCTTATGACTCTAGCTCACCAACCCTGGAAAGAGACGTGTGTGTGGGTACAGGGGGTGGGGGGCTGAATGAACCTTTTCAAAGGGGTCAGGCTGAAGAGACATGAGCATTGAGAGGTGGTTAAGAGCCGGTCCGTCGGGAAGGTGCCGTGGAGGAAGGGATGGTGTGGGGACGTTACCAGCTAGGGACCGGAGGACAAGTTCTAGCTTAGTGCTTCTAAGTCGGTGGGACTCTTGCGTGGTTTATCCTTTCTGGCCCCAGTTTCTTTTTCAGTCATGTCCCAGTGGAGGAGGGGTTCCTAGGAAGCCACAGAAGGTAGAGACACAGACCCAAAGGTCTTTGGCTCCCCTTTTCGGGGTCTGTGGCTTTGAAACACATGTTTGAGATTCTATTGCTCTGAGGGACATGTAGAAGGAAAACAGTTGGGGAGTTCTGGGCAGGTGGGGTGCCCTGGGGGCAGAGAATTAGAGAAGTGTCAATGGGGTTCCAGCTCTCAGTGGGGTCAGACAGTTCCCCTGGAGGAAATGAGTTAAGGAAGCCCATCTCTTCCTTCCCTTGACAGCATCCTCATCCCTATGGGCCAGCCCTCAACTCTCTCTCTTTCAGGGGTGCTCTCACCAGGCTCTAACTGCAGACAAGTGCCATTTGTGTAGCAAACATCGGCTATGCTGTAAATGGTCTCCATATCCAGCAGGATCTGGTTGTACTGCAAGGGGGGAGAAAATGGGAATGAAGAATCCTCCACCCATTTTGCTCTGGTCCCATGCACTGTGGGTGGGAACCATGGAGCATGTGCCCCAACATGTTGCAGTCATGGGAATTCTGGAGACCTGCGGACACGGCTCATGCCAAGACTTGACAAATCGAGAAAGTAGCGTGGAGGCAGACCCACGATTCGGCTTACTCCCCAGCAGTCTCCACTCCCTGCTCTCCATGGCCACAAACCTCTTCTAGCTCCTTGGGAGGCAGCACTGCCCGGTCCATGTTCTGAACCTTCCTTATGATCCGCTGGGTGGTCGAGTTCTGGAAGTTGGTTACATCAAACTTCTTGGCCAAGGTGCCATATTTCAGGGTGTGGTTGGCCACCTCCTTGTTTTTCTGAAGCTGAGGGCACAAGGGGGTGGTGTCACAGGCTCAGGAGATTTGGAATGGCCTCTGTGAAGGAGGTTCCATAAAGGTAGTGGGGAGGAGTGTGGTTCAATTAGGTGGATAACTTTGCCATACAAATACCCTCCTTTTCAACCTGGGCCATCTGCTAATAGACTGGGTACAGCATGTGTTCCTCAACAGACATCTGCGGTCTGGCAATGTATACCCTGAGAGAGCAGGAAAAGGGAATCCAGCACACCTTATATGTCATTAGGAGGAAGGTGGCGTGATATTAGATAGGAGCCCCCTACCCCCGACCCTGAGCATTCAGGGGTTACATCTTTGAAATAGATTGTGCATAGCTGACAAAGGATATCTACAGGAAGAGAAGATGAGGTACTAAGGACCCACGGGCAACACACAGCGGGTCTTCAAGCAATGTTAGCACCCTATGATCTAGGGTTAGAGCACATGGCCAGAACTGGCTTCCTGTGGTATGACGTATACACTCTGCTGCAAAGGGAGGTACAGGGTGCAGGGGAATGATTCCTCATGGTGCTGACAAACAGGCTGTCAATCTTTTAAAGAGGGACGCTGTCCTTGCTTATCATGTACAATGGATTACAGTCTCTGAGACTGGTAACTACGAATGGTATCCGACTTGAGAAACTTGCTCAGACATGGATCCAAGCCCAAAAAATCGGAAACGGAGTGTCATTTTAAAATACTCTGTTCAGTTTTCACCAGTTTTGGCAGCTTGGTGCTGTGTGTGTGCTTGTGAGTGTCTCTCTATGTCTATGCGTGTGTTCTGTGGGTGTGGTTGTGTTTGTGCACATGCTACACGCTGGAGTTGGTGGAAGTGGTTCCTACCAGGATCCTGCTGGCCTCTAGGGTAATGTTGGTGTTATAGTGCCAGTTGGCCTCTGCGTACGCGTTCCACAACACCCGGGCTGTCAGGTCATACTCCTCCACGAACCTGTTAGCTTCAGCTTCATCAGTCACTAGGTCTGCAGGAGGTGAGGAGGAAAACAGACAGGCCTTGCCTTCCTTACCACAAGGTGTGGTTCCACTGGAGTTCCCTCCTGCTGTCCCCTGGCTCCTTGCCCCCTCATGGCCCTGCCCCTTTCCAGGAGTCCCACTTGGGTTCTGGGTTGTCTGGATGATTGATGCTCGGTGAGTTGTTGTCTGGCTTCTGGTTGTTGCCTGGTTTGTTATCCCCTGGTTGGTTGTCACGTGGTCGGTGGTCACCTGACTGAGGACCAGCAGGGGGTGCCCATAGCAGAGTAGCAGAAAGAGAAAGCTGGGCAGTCCTGGAGTAGCCCAACCTTGGCCCATGGCTGCAGGAGAGCAGAGGCTGCTCTCCTGCAGCCTCCACCACTGGCCAATAAGAGCCGAGTCTGCAGTGTGACCTCATAGAGCAATGTGCCAGCAAGACTGACCCTAGGGGCCCTCAGGCTTGGGCACACTGTCTCTAGGATGCTGGGAGAAAGACATGCCCATCTTTGCTGTAGAGCCCTGATGATGAGCCCAGAGGTGGGATATAGCTGGAAGGAGCTGACCAGGAACCTGAGGCCCGGGCCCAGAGGTCAGAGGCCAGGACTCCTCTTGGTCCCAGTCCACCCTCACTTAAGGCTTTACCAATGCCTTCTGGATAGTTGTCAGGTAATGGTGGACGCCACTGATACTCTGGCCAGCCTAGGACTTCACCATTCCGCTGATTCTGCTCCTGCAGCCACCGGCTAAGTGGTTGGAAATACTCCAGCAGTGCCTGGGCATCCAGGGCATCTGAGCCCACCATATCCTTCAGCACCTCCTGCCAGGGCCTGGAGCAGCCAGCCTGCAGCACCTGCCTGCCAAGCAGAGTGAGCACTATGGGTATAGGAGACACAGGCTGGGGTCTACCACGGTGCGGCTGTCCATCTGCCCTTCACTAGCAAAAGAACTCTAGGGCTAGGGTCTCTGTGAGAGTGGCAGGGGACATTTTCCTGGCCCCGTGGCAGTTGAAGGCCAGCTCAATAAATATTTGATATGAAAGAGAGAAAGGGGAAAGAAGGAGGGAGAGAGAGGGGGGGAGGAAAGAGTTATTCCAGAGCAGTATGGCTATGTGGCGTTCCATCCAGAACAGTCAGAACCTGTAGAAATGCCCCCACCAGCCTCTCCCCTCGGCCTCCCACTTGTTTATCCCTTCCTGCCACATACCGGAGCTTGGCCCCAGCCTGGGTAGACTGGTAGATGTCACATTGGTGTAGCGGGCCCTGGTGGCCCGCCTCCTTGCACAGTGCCTGATGGAATTGGAACTGTAGAATAAAGCTCACAAAATACCTGCAGGGACAGAGAGCAGGGGCTAGGAGGAATGTGGAGAGCTAGACAAAAGTCCCTTGTTCAGGCTCTATCCCGAGTTCCGCAGGGCAACAGCTGGACCACGGGCTAGCAGTAGGAAGAAGGAAAGAAACCGAGCATTGCCCAGGAGAAAGGACCGTTCTAATTCTCAACCCTTGGGCCTGAGGGATGACGGAGCAGGGAGGAGCACAGAGCTCTGGTACCTGATATACGGTGTCACGTTTGGGATATGAAACTTGGCTCCAGCATCAAAATGGGTTTCATTCCGGACAACTGGAGGGCAGATCCCCTGGTACTTGGTTCTAGAAGGGGATGTTTAAAATCTTAAGGCCCTAGGGATGCACAGGCTGCTTGTGATTTGCAGAAAAAAGGTACTGGTTTCACCCCTAGCCTACTCCTCCCCAGCATCACTTCTACATCCTGGAAAATGGGGGAGACTTCCCGGAGTTTTCAGCAGGGACAGAGGAGACAGTGGGTAGGGGGTAGATGTTGTTAGAAAAGAGGGACAAGACTGGTGGAGGCAAGGGGTCCCCTGCGACAGGCCTCTCTTTTCTCTCCTCACCTGAGATACCACCAGTCAAAGTTGTAGCGGGAGGGTGGGGTATGTCCACTGAAGACTCCCCAGCGCCACTGGTCCACCAGGTAGCCAAAGGGCAAAAAGGCAATTTTCTCTAGTGCCATCTTTAGCAAGTAATTGATGTCACTTTCTGTACAGAAACGAGAAGAGAGAGAAGGTAGGGGAAGGAGCAGCTAGGGCAGAGTGGACGTGGGGGAGGGGAGGGCTATCCAACAGGAGGTGAGGCTGGCCAGACAGAGGTGACCGCCCCCCAAGTCCTTAGCTCCGTGGACAAAGACTCTGGGAGAATGCTGAGCTCAGGGTGTATATGGGGCCTCAAGATAAAAATGATAAGGCGGAGTAGGGGGACAGTGGAGATCTGCCATGGTAGAAGGAGATTCAACTGAGCCAAGCTGAATCCTCTCCCTGCCCCACTTCATACCTATGTCGTTGGCGACATGGTCCAGCAGGCCGATTTTGTGCAGATGTGCAGGAGTGGAGACAGACAGAGCCAGCACGTCCCCGATGGCCTCGTGGAAGCCAGGGTTGGCACCTCTCCGCAGGGGGACCGTCAGGTCCTTGTACTGTAGGTAGTACTGCACGTGACCCATCTCATGGTGCACTGTGGACAGCTGCTCCATCGTGACCCTTGTGCACTGCTTGATCCTGGAGCACGGATGGGATGAGGATGAAGGTGGAGAAGAGGGCAGGGCAGGGGCCAGAGCCCTGGGGAGGCTGGGACTAGAGGGGCACAGGGTTAAGGATACCTCTGTCCTGGGGTGAGAGTGTTTAGAAACTAGCAACCCTTCAGCCCGACCCTGGCCAACCACTACTCTGGCCCTCCTCCATTCCAAGGCACCCAGCTGATTGTCCCTGAGAGCTGCGGGGTGGTGAAGAGTGGGAGGACAGGCCCTACTGCCCTGGAACAGAACAGTCCTCCCGTACAGAGGCAGGTCGGACACCCAGCTGCCTCCTCCTCGGAGCCCCACACACTCCTCTTCCCAGGTCTAGACCTGAAGTCCTTCCTGTTGTAGAAGTCCCAGGCTGAGGCATGGCACACCACCTCCCGTCCGTCAGTTGGCTTCTCCAGCATCGACTCTGCCCAGAACTCAGGAGGCATTGGTGAGAGCCCCAGCGAAGTGAAGAATTCCTCTGCTACCAGGAACATTTTTGTGACATTCCAACCCTGGCCAGGAGGTGGGGAAATAGGTCAGGAGTCAGTCATGTGGGAGCCCCTGGGACTGCCTTGAGGGCGGGGCTTAGTGGTCTCCACCCAGGATAGCTTCTGGCCCAGGAAAGATATCTGAGGCTCAGTGCCCTCACTTCCCAGGGACAGGGCACTGCTGACCACACCAGATCGCTCTGCTGCCATGGACGAGACCCGAGGTCACTGTTGACTGTTGTAGGAGAGGGGAGAAACTATGCCTATCACATGGCCCTTCCTACCGTCCCCCCCCCATTGCCCTGTCTGAAGCCTGACTCCAGAACTTACCTTCTGCACCATTGTACTGGTGACATCGAGGTTGGGTTTGTTTGGGAAAGGCACTACCATGTCGTAGATGTTTTCCCAGCTCTGGGCCCACATGTCTCCTAAGTGGAAAAAGCGGATGGGACAGTTTGGTCTCCTGCCCAGCCATGCCAATTCCCATCTTTGCTACCCTGGGTGGGTGCCGGCACCTATACTCTAGGACCATAGGACAGCCCTCCTGACTCTCTGGGCTCCACAGGACTGGTTACTGGTGTCCTTTCTGAACATGCCAGGATCCTTTGCAAAGGGGCTCCGAGCTCCCAGGCTTGTGTCCTCGGAAGTATCTACAAGTTGGCTGCCTCATCCCCTGAACCTGCAGCCAAAGCCATTGGCTTGACCCCTAGCTCTGCCCCATGCCAGCTCTCTGTTGGCTCCAAGCTCCTTCCTCCCTAAACTTCCGGGTCCCCATCTATTCAGCAGGATTCCAGGCTGCTGGGGACGTTGAGCTGGGGACAAAAGTCACTGAGGCTTCTGCATAAGGAAGCAAAGGTTATGGCATTCCACATATTGGAGGCACCATGAGGACGGACCACTTTCCCTCTGCTGGGCATCCTCCTTCACCCAAGCTCCCCTGGGCACAAGGTCCAGGTCCTTACCCATCAGATGAGCAGGAATGGGTCCCCTGAGGTTGATATATTTGTCCCCATAGCCTCGATGCAGTGCGCGGCGGACATAAGCATGGAGGTTCAGGTAGAGGGGCTCTAGTTGATTGTAGAGGTTCTCCAGAGTCTCCTCCAAGGAGGGAGAGTCATACGCTGAGCGCCAGTAGGCTCCTGTGTCTGAGAAACCTAACAGCGGGAGAGCGCAGGTCAGGCCCAAGGCTTTGGCTTCTCCACATCCTACTTTTGTCTCTCCCATCTCCCTGACTCCAAGCATTGGTTTGAGATTGTTGCTCAAGCTGGCCTTGAACTCAAGATTGTCCTGCCTTAGTCTCTTGAGTTCTGGGATTACAGTTGTGTGCCACACTCCACCCACCTTTTTTTTGTGTGTGTAGCTCAGGCTGGCTTTGAACTCCTCATTCTCCTACTTCAGCCTTTCAAGAACTGGTATTACAGGTGTGGGTCACCATATCAAGGTCTATAATTTCTAACTAGGGGCTACTCCAGCAAAATAGGTCCCTAAGCACAAAGATGCAGAGAGACTTAGGGCTGGGAGCAGTGCCACGAAAGGTACCAGGAACAGCAGTAGGAGGGACAGGACAGCAACGTAGGCTTGCCATAGGTTTCATGCCATTCCCACTAGCTCTGAGACCTTGGGTCAGCCCTGTAGTCATCACACTGGCTGCTTTGTCTAGCTCAGGGACCTGAGGCTCTGGGGACAGCAGACAAGAGGGTCTTGAAAGCGTGGAAAGGCTGCTGTCCATGGAGAGGAAGATGCAAGCTCACCATCTTGTTTGTAGGCTTCGTTGCTGAGGTCAGTAAAGTCTTGATAGAGGGGTTTCAGTGGGATGCCCACAACATCATGCCAGCTCTCCCAGGCGAACAGCAGCTTGGCATAGCTTCGTGAGGAGGCCAGGATGTTGGAGAGCTCTGAGACAGGCGAGCAGGGCCAATTAGGAACCATCTGTGTGCCAGCCTCTGACCGCCTTCACCAGAGGTACACACTGGTCTTAACCATTTCCACCAGCATCTTCAGTCTCACGGTAACCCCAGAGCAAGGGCAGCCTATGCGCTTGCTGGGGTGAGACTATACAAAGAAAGCACCGGGCAGGACCCTGCGCCCAGGAAAATGGCTAAGATCGTTGACACAGAAAGGACATTTAGAGGTTAGAAGAGACAGAACCCTCTCCATGACTCATTGCATAGAATCGCTGACCTTGTGATACAGTCCCAAGGGACCCAGGGCTTGTGAGAGGCTTTTGGAGAAAGTGAGAGGACCCAATAAAAGAGCTAGGTGGCCAGAGGAGAGCTTAGCGGTGGAGAGGTGGCACTAGAGGGTCCCCGAAGTGCCGAGAGGAGCAGGGTAGGGCTGAAGTATGGGTACATCTGTGTATTCCAGCCCCAATGGGGGACCAGTGCCTTTGACTTACTGACAAACATAAATCCTGCAGGTGACCCAGAACGACTAGGAAACCCCAGCAGAGATGGGATCGGCCCATACCTGGGTCCAGGGACCAGCAGGTGGCAGTCTTGTTGGGGAAGCAGACCTTGCCGGTGGAGTAGATTCTGCTCATGTTGTTGAGCAGGGAGTTGTACTGCCAAGTTGGAGTTGAGGAATTATTAGTGAGCAAACATTGGCCTCTGGAGTTAATCTGCCCACCCCACCCCTTGGCTGGGAGGAAAAAGTGGTCTGGAGAAGGAATGTAACTCAGTGACACTCTTCCAACTGCCTCCCTTCCCGTGGAGGCAGCCTTTGCAGGTGGAACGGACCAGAGACCCAGGGTCTGAGACAAACACCAGCTTGGTACCACCCCACAGTGAGGGCGAATCCCTGACGTTCTCTGACCCTGTTGGAGTCTGTCTTTCCAACCCTTGCCCGTAAACCAAGTCTACTTAAAGAGAAATTTACCGTTGACACTCCCCCCCCCTCTCTCTCTCTCTCTCTCTCTGTGTGTGTGTGTGTGTGTGTGTGTGTGTGTGAGAGAGAGAGAGAGAGAGAGAGAGAGAGAGAGAGCACATCCACATCGCTCTCTGCATGTGTAATGTAATTCTGGGTATAAAACACGGGGCTTCACACATGCTAGACTAGCAGTCTGGTAATTCAACTACACTCCAGTTCATGAATTTGACTTTCTATGCCACCACACGCCTGGAGGGAAAACCTGCGGTCCTAGCAGTCAGTCCTCTGTTTTTCCCCTCAGGTTCCTTACAGTCAAGGTCCATACAGACTGTAGGTCCCTTCCTGTCTGCCAGGCTGCTCTCCCAACCACCACAACAGGGCACTTGGCTACTCAAGTTCTATTTCCACCTTCAGGCCCACCTGCTGCCGCTGGGCCAGGGGCAGGTTGGCAGGTCCTAGGGTGCATATAGTCCCAATGACCTTTCGCAGCTTTGAGTCCGTGAAGTTCTTCCAGATGGGGTAGTATAGCTCCTTGGCCTTCTTGCCCCAGACCTCTGCAAACTCTTGCTTGATGAGTTCTGCTTCCTCCTGTGCCCACCAGGAAGGTGGAAAGAGTGGGTCTGGCTCAGGCAGAGGCCATGTAGGAGAGGCTACAGTACTGAGAGGGCCTAGGAAGGCGGAGGGATTCCAGACCCTTTGGTCCTGCAGAGGTTCTGTCCTAGAGATGAGCTTGCAGAAGCAGCACCCCCCCCCCAGCCCTTGGGTTGGGAACTGGGGGAATCTGACTCAAGGAAACAATGAAGGAGAAAATTGGGACCAGAATGAGGGGACAGTGAGTGGAGGGGCCAGAAAAGGAACCTCAATAAGAGGTCAGGCAGCCGCCAGGAGGCAAGGGCTCTGTAGCCGAACAGAGCTCCCTATATGCAGACCACCGCTGCCCCTGCTCTGGATGCCCACGCGCCAGGAGGATTTGGCCTTGGAGGAATTAGCTTCATCCTTTTCATTCCTATGTTGGCATCACGTGCCCAGCCCGGACTAGAGCATCAACGCCTGTCTAATGCGCAGAGCGGGTGGGAGGGTCTGACTGGTGGCAGGGGCCCCACTAGGGATCTCGCTGCTCAGGGCTGAGGCTGGGGGCCCAAGGCGTCTGCTATCCCGGGCGACTGACCGCAGACCTGTGATTGGTCGCTGTGCCCTGCCGTGCCCCGCCCCAGCCCAGGCCCCAGCGCCCACCTGAAGCCGCGCATTCTCCTCGGTGATGTTGGTGTCGTACGCCCAGCTGGCTGCGGTGCTCTGGAACATCACCTGCTCGGCACTCGAGTTGTAGCTCTCGGCGAAGAGCTGCGCCCCTGTCTCGTCCGCGGAAAAGTTGCCCGGCTGCAATCCAGGGTCGAGCGCCGGGGCGAGTGACGACAACAGCAGCAGAAGCAGCGACAGCCACAGCAGCGAGAGAGGCGACAGCGGCCCCTGCCCCCGCTGGCCGGACGCGGCCCCCATAGCGCGGTACGCGCGCGGTGCGGCGCTGTCCCTTCTCCCGCTCCGCGACCGCCCTGCGGATTATAAAACCCAGCACCACCGCCTCCCGACACACCCCCACCTCCCCGCCCCTCCGCGCTTCCTCCTCGGCTCCAAAGTCCCCGGCGACGCGGGCCCAGCTGAGCGGGGCGGGGAAGAGATTCCTAGCCCGCACTGGGCAGGGGAGCCAGGCCCGGAGGGGTCGGGGAGCAGCCTGGGTGGAGAGATGGGGCGAGGTGGGGCGCTTGCAGAGGAAGCTAGAAAGGGGTCCCTGTCCCCTGCAAATACACTGCTGCTGCCGCCCGGCCGTGCTTTCTGGCTGCCACCACGTAGTCTTAGGCCGTAGAGCCCAGCGGTCTCTGACTTCTCAAGGCTTCCCGGCATAACCCTCCAAGCCTTTCCGGGCTCTTGAGTGACAAAGGGGCGGGGATGGCTGGCTGGTGCCACGGGGATGGACTTGAGGTTGCCGGGTCCTGGAAGAAAGGGGTCGCCTGCCTGGGTGCCTGACAGGCGCCTTGGGTCGTTGCTGCAGATGTCGGCAGCCTTGGGCTTGGGGTGAGGGACTCCTCGCAAGAGCAGAGGAACTGAGAGTCTGTTCTGTTCTACGAGGGGTGGCCATAGAGTGGGCCACAAGCGCTGGCACTCCTGCTCCCTACCCTTTTGGCTACACGGCTGGCAGTCAGCTGTTCATCTCACGAGAATCATCAAGCATTGCCCCAACAGAGCCCTAGAACCTCACAGTGGCACGACTTGAGAGCGACAAAATGCCTTAGAGACGAGAACAACCCCCTGCTTTTAAAAATGGAGAAATTGCCACTGAGACAGATTGGCTTCAAGTCACCTCAGGTCTCCACACTCCCAGGCATTTCCCTGTCTCCTCCACCTGTCCCTCAAAGTGACAAGCGTAGGGGAGGGAGGATCGTGTACTCTTGAGGCACCAGGAGGCTGTGGAGGCTAACCCCTCAGCACCAGGGCTGTGCCCCCAAAGAGGTGGAAGGATCCTTGTCCCTGGCAGATGAGGTGATGGCATTCATACAGGAGACTGTGTGACCTGAAGACTCGGTGAGATCGTGCCGGCCTGTCAGGTGACATGCTAGAGGAGAGGTCCCTGAGGACTGATAAAGGAGGAAGGTGGCTAGCAAGGGGCCACCTGGTGAGCACTGTGTGTCTTTCCCACCAGTGAGCTGCTGTCTTCAGCGAGGAGGCGGCCTGAACTGGTAGAGGCTTGAAGGTCAGATGCGGAGGGTGGGTAGATGGGTTAAGAGTCTGGGGCTTAGCCTGCATTCTGTCTTTTCTGTCAGAAGGAGAACTGAAAGCAGAAGGAGAGAGGAAGACGAGAGGGGGGGGGCGGGGGGGCGCGGCTGGAGGCTCTTGTCTCCCAAGTGTTTCTGAGTACCCAGGCCCAGCTGTGGGCAGTGTGACACAGTCTGTACTCCTGGGTTAGGGACTGAGTTCGGGATTGAACGGTTCTGCCTTACCGTTGAAATGATGAAATCAAAGGCTAATTACTGTTATCTTGCCCACTGATCCCAGGGATGGCTGGAGTCACCACCCTGTTCCTCCCTCTGGGTGACATTTTATTGTAGGAACTTGTTGAAACACATAGCTCCCCCACGATGCCATACTTTCCAGGAGGGTAGAGACGTGGTCAGTCTGCCTCATTCTCTGTGTGTTCCCAGACCTTAACACACACCTGTCACAGAGGAGGAGGCATGGCGATGCGAGGAAGGGATGCCTTCATGCTCACACCCCTGACGGCAGCTCCAGTGTCTGCAGAGGAGTCTGTGAGGAGCCAGACCTCACCAGTTTGGAATTTAACAGTAATACAAACATTGCAGCCTTGATATCCTCATAAGTAAAAGTTACAGGGTCTTACTCATGAGGGAGAGGGATATACATATATATATATATATAGTGTGTATACACATATATATGTATATATATTATATATAGACATATATACCTTACATTTGTATTGCACGTTGGATGTTTCTATACCCTTATGTGTGAATGTTATAATTTGACACGATTACCTTGAGGTAGGGTAATTTGCCATTTATGATAACCTTGAGAGGTACGAAAGAGATAAAGTTCTCTCCTGTGAGCTCCCTCCTCAGCTGCCACTGAGACTGTGGAGAAGGCTCCCAATCCTGCAGGAAGACTGAATTAGGGTGGGGCCAGTGAGGAGCTGTGAAGACCCATCTGCGGAAGTGCAGCATGCTTGTCCAGCCAATCGCTCATCTTTTAAATTCTTTCCAGCTACTAGTAACCACAGAGAGAGGACAGATAGCCCCTAGAAATATGGTCAACAAGCTTAGGCATGGGTGGCACATTCCTGTAACCCTGCACTCAGGAAACAGGCAGGAGGACCACAAGTTGGAAGTCAGCCTGGGCTACATGAGTTCCAGGTCTATCTTAGACTATATAGGGAGACCCTTCAAAAATAAAACAAAAAATATGACAATCAATATAGAGCGGCTGGAGAGATGACTCAGTGACTTAGAGCCTATGCTGCCCTTGCAAAGGACCTGAGTTCCCAGCACATTGGTTGGCTCCCAGTGCCAGAAATCCAGCTTCTGAGGTCTAATGCCCTCTTATGGCCTCTGAAGGCACTGCATGCATGTGCTGCACACACACACACACACACACACACACACACACACACACACACTCATACACACTAAAAGAACAGAATTGGGAGCTCAGAAATAAACCATTACATTTTTTCTATTGCTTTTGTTGTCATTGTTTTGCAACATAACCCAATAAGCCCATGTCTTTTGAGAGAGGTGCAGGGTGATATTGCCAACTAACTCTGGTTATCAGTTTGCTCCTTATAAAAAAGATCATTTTACATCACTGGTTAAGCCTTTGAATCTTCAATAAGGCACAGCTTCAAATTTACAGCAATTCTGCTGCCTCTGTCCCCCGACTGCTTGGATAATAGGTGTGTATGAATGACTATCCAGCTGTTCCACTGATATACATGTGTGGTGTGTGCAGATATAGCTGTCAGTGGGTGTGCCATGCACACAGAGACCCGTGCTCAATGTCTGCTATCTTTCTGTATTGCTCTCTACCTTATTTTTTGAGATAGGGTCTCTCACTGGACCTAGTGCTCAATGATTTGGCTAGACTGGCTGACTAGCAAGCCCCAGGAATCATGTCTCTGCCTCCCCAGCTTTGAGCTTCCAGGCTATGCCTGGATTTTCACATAGATGCTAGGAATCCAAACTCAGGTCCTCTTGCCTACATGGCAAAGCCATCTCCCAGGCCCCTCAATTGAGTTTTTGATGGGAATGCCAGGATAATTACATAAGGGGGAAAAACATTTTTTCTAAGACAGATAGATTGAGAACTTGGGACCAACCTCAAGCTGGACTACACAGGCAGCAGTAAAGAAGACATATAAATTTTAGCAAGAATATGGAGAAATTAGAAAATTAGAATCCTTATATATTGTTGGAAAGATGGTAAAATGGGGTGGTCACATACACACGTACACACACGCACACAAAGATACAGATAGACAACAGGAAGGACTGAAAACTGCCCATACAAAAATTGTACAGAAATGTTAGTGACAATATATTATTATTCATAACACCAAAACATTGGAATCCCAATGTCAGTCAACTGTTGAAGGGATAAACAAAATATATTCACACAATGCAGTATTTATTTCCCTAAGAAAGGAATGAAGTGCTTACAACATGAACGAACACTGAAACATTATGCTAAGGGGGAAAAAAAGAATCATAAGATGGTATAGGAATCCGTGTATGTGAGCTGTCCAAAATAAGCAATCGCAGAGACAGAAAGCCAGTGAGTGGTTGCCAGTGCCTGGGACAGGGGACGGCAGAGCAGCTGCCAAAAGGGAGAGGGCAATGAGAACAAACTGAAATTGGTAATGATGGTTGCACAAATATTTTAAATGTAAATTTTTAAATGTAAAAGCCACTTTATATACTTTAAGAGGGGAGACCTTATGATATGTGAATTATATCTTGGTAAACTGTTAAAAAAAATGCCCAGAGTGGGGACATCAAAGAGCACTTGGGTAGTATGTGCAGAGCCCTGAGGTCCATCCTCAGCATCTCACCTCGCACCAAAGCCCAAAGGTCCAGTCGTATGCTCATCGAGAAATTAGGTTAGTGATTGGTTTTGACTCACAGAGTGCACACATCTCCCCTTTTCTTTGCCCAAACCTGTCACTCCTCAAGACCCAGCTCAGGTGCTGCTGCTACCAGGAAGTACTCCTTGATTTCTTGTTCCATACAATTTCTCCTAATTTATTCGGTATCCACTGTTGTCTGTAGCACTGAGGTTGAATAAAGGGCTTTGTGTTCTACCACTGAACTATACGCCTAAGCCTTTTTATTTTTACCTTTTTTTTTTTGAGAGCGATAATCGGGCAGGCAGGCAGGTAGACTGACTGAGAGACTAACTTGCTATGTCGCCCGTGCTGGCCTCCAATGTGCAATTCTGCATTAACCTCTACAGCAGCTGGAGCTATAGGCATGCAGCACCATCCCTGCCAGTGGCTGCATCCTTACATGGGCACTATTGTGTGACTGTTTGGGCATCAGCTGGAAAGGACAAAGACAGACCAAAGAAACAATCCTACCTGAGTCCAGTTTGACCATCCAGTGGTGTTTTGGGGTTGGCTTAAGGGAGCTTGGAGAACTTGTGGGCAGCTACAGTACCAGTCTCCTGCCAACAATTATGAACCACTTCTATCCCTGGGAGGCGAGTAGCCTCCTGAGCCGCCTTAGTGTTCTACCCACTTCAGGAGGGCACAGTTGTGATTCGAGACAGCAATGATCACTTCCAACCTGGAAGAAACGGCCCAACAACGGCCACCAAAAACAAGGGTAGGGCAGCAGCCGCAGACTAGGAGCCAGACAAGCCAGGACCACACACATACATATGCACCTTTGGACCTTAGCCCAACAATCTCTTTGAGCCTCAGTTTCCCCAAGTGTACAGTGATGGTGACATTGTACCTGTCCTCTCTTTCAGGCTTGTAGGAAGACAGATGCAGGTCCTTCATCAGTTGTATAGCACGGAACCATGTCGTTGAGCAGGGTGTGCTGGCATGTGCCGCACCCCAGCACTCAGGAGGCAGAAGTAGGATTGGAAAACAAAACAACGCCAAAGTAGTATTAATATTGTCAAAAAATATTCACGGATGCCGGGTGGTGGTCTCAGCACTCAAGAGGCAGAGGCAGGCGGATCTCTGTGAGTTCAAGGCCAGCCTGGTCTACATAATGAGTTCCAGGACAGCCAGGGCTATATAGAGAGATGGTGTCTCAAAACACACACACACACAAAGAAAAAAAAAGGAAAAAAGAAAACTTGAGCCAGTATGGAGATGGGAATGACACGCTCCCTGGAAGCTGACGTGTGCAGGCTGCTTAGCGCTGTCTAGAGGCCTTTCTGTAATGATGGGAATGCTTGTCTAACAGGAATGCAGCGAAAGGAATTGAACATAGATCTCAGGGGTGGAGCGCTTGCTTGCCATGTGTGAGTCTCTGGGTTCTGTCTCCACACTGGGGAGACAGTGTGTGTGTGTGTGTGTGTGTGTGTAGGTATATATAGACATATATAAAACAAGAGTCCCTCCCTTTTTGCCTCTATATGTCTGTGTGAGGGTGTTGGATCCTGAAGTTGCAGACAGTTGTACGCCACCATATGGGTGCTGGGAATTGAACCTGTGTCCTCTAGATGAGCAGTCAGTGCTCTTAACATGGAGGCATCTCTTCAGCCCCATCAACATGTAATTTCTATCAACATATTTTACTTTTTGTCTTTTCTATGTCTTAAAACATCTGGTGGGTTGTACATATCTCGATCCAAATGCTACCTTTTCAGTTCATGTAATGTAGTCTAGCCAACACAGTGCACTGTGTTGAGCAGGCAAAACATCTCATGCTGCTTCTGTTTGAAAACTGGTTGGGTAAAAATAAAAACTCAGTTCCTAATGGCAGGGATGTGTTCAAGAGCCCAGGGGCAGGCTGGGCAACCAGAGGGAGAAGACTGGCAGGTGTGTGCCTGAGGCCCTCAGCTTCGCACTCAGAACTCTCTGGGCAGCACCTTTAGGCCCAGGGGCCTCCTTGCAGACCTACTGGTTTGCATTATGGAGGTGCAAACAACAAAGGGTGTCAGGCTTTGGTGGTTACCTCATCAAAGACGAGAAATCCCAGCCTTGCAGAGTCTTGTTTTGGGTCTTATCTAGCCCAGTTGCCTCCCCTGGGATCAGATTCCTGGGGGAGGGGGGGTCTCCGAAGGTCACAAAGCTATTCACTTTGGGGTTTGTTGTTGTTGCTTAGGGGAAAGCACTGTTGGGGATGAACCTAGGACCTCGAGCACAGTAGGCAAGCACTCTACGGTTGAGTCTCTGCTCAGTAATTTTAATACCTTAAAGCCATTTACAATTACTGAGCTCTTCTGCTCTTCTAGCCTAAAGACAGAGCAGCTCGCCTGACAGTGCAGCTGGCCATGGGAGCCAGCCGCCGGGCTGTCCGGATTCCTCCCGCATTTCAGAACATGAGGTGTGGTGGTGCACAGCTGCCCTGGAGATAAGGCCCATTCGGCAGCTGCTCGCTGCAGCCCACGCTCTGCACGACTGTGGTCCGCAGACAACAAACGTCGCGGCAGCGTGCGGATGAGGACGCTGCAGCCAAAAGGAGCCAAGGCCTGCGGGTCCCTAGGCAAAGGCCTGAGGGATGCGGGGGAGGAGCCCCAGACAGACACGCCCGCCCTTGCCCTCCTGGAGCAGGGAGTGGGGGTAAGTGCGGCTGCGCAGAAGATCCCTCCTTTGTGGACCTCAGGTTGAGAACCTCAGTAGAATGTGTCGGGAATGGGGGGACAGGCTTTCACTCTTAAAATGCCTTATTACGGGGTGTGCGCACATGACATTAATGCATATGAAAGCGTTGGAACGTGGTAGACATTTAACACACACAACACTACCATATGTCCAGTAGTGGCCTTATCTTTCCCATCCTTCATTTAGAGTGTCCTCCGCCTCCACTACCGTGTGTGTGTGTGTGTGTGTGTGTGTGTGTGTGTGCGCGTGCGTGCGCGCGCGCGCGTGCGTGCATGGGGGGGGTCAATTCTTTCCTGCCATCTTTATGTGGGGTCCTGGAATCCAACTGTGGTCCTTGGATTTGTATGGGAAACGTTTCCAAGCTGAGCTATTTCACCTGCCGCTGAATCTGCTTCTCTTCTCGGTGCCAAAGTAGCGCTGATTGTGGAAACAACTCAAACGTACAATAGCTGGGGGGAATAAATGAACTAAATGTGCTGTAGCCGCACATGAGATATTATCTGATAAGAATAATAGAAAAAAGAAACTGATATGTATCAGGACTCGGAAAACAAAAGACTGCCGGACATGGTGACTCATGTTTGTAATCCCAGCATTTGGGGAGGCAAGGCCAGTGGAGTTGAGGTCTCCCTGGCTCAAAGGGTGAGACACTATCTCAAAAAGCAAAACATAACAAGCTGGGTGTGGAGGCCCACGTCCTTAGTAACAGCACTCTGGAGGCAGGGGCACGTGGGTCTCTGTGATTTGAAAGCCAGCCTGGACTACAGCGTGAGTTCCAGGACAGCCAGGGCTATGTAGTGAGACCCTGTCTCAAAAACCATAAAATCGTAACAAACATGGCCACATTGGCATACAGATGCCGGGGGTGGAGTTCAGTGGTACTCTGCTTGCCTAGCATAAGCATCGTCCAGTTCCCTAGGCTCTGATCCCCAACAACGCTCCCATAGCTCCCACCCCAAAGAGAGAGAGAGAGAGAGAGAGAGAGAGAGAGAGAGAGAGAGAGAGAGAGAGAGAGAGAGAGAAAGAGGGGAGAGATTGCTATATTTTATGTATTTTTTATAAGTGGGTATGGCGGCCTGCACCTGTAACCCTAGCACTTGGAAGACTGAGGCAGAAGAATCAAGAGTTCAAGGTTGTTGTCAGGCGATGGTGGAGCATCTCTTTAATCTCAGCACTGGGATGCAGAAGCACCAGGAGGTGGATCTCCATGAGTTCGAGGCCAGTCTAGTCTACAGAGTGAGCTCAGGACAGGCAAGGCTACATAGAGAAACCCTGTCTTGAAAAACCAAAACAAGAAACAAACAATAACAATAACAACAACAATAATAGTTCAAGGTTATCTTTGTCTGTATAGTTTGTTGGAAGCCAGTCTGGGATGCTGGGATGTATGAAACCCTGTCTATAAAAAGCAAATATAAAATCATACTATTTATCAAGTAGGCAGGATATACAGGCATGTACCAAGCCTACCTGAGCCTTTCTTTAGATTCCTACAGTCCAGAATGTCTGATCACTTTTGTAATCCCCTCACAAGCTTTTAGTTCCATAGTAAGTAGCATGTCCTGTGTCACATGACTGGTGGGGAAGTGATGAAACTCAGGAGCCACTGCTAGTTCTGGCCTAGGAGATACAGGACCCGGCTCTGTGCACAGAAGGCCTTTGTGCCCCTGGGCTCTAGCGGAGCTGCTCTGGGAGGCCTGCCCTTCCTCTCATTGCCTTGGCCTTTGAAGAAAACACTGTTTTCACTGCCTCCGTATCCTGTGTCTCAAGACTAACCAGCCCCCTGGCCAGGCCCTTAATTCCAGTGGTTCCGATCCAGCGGTGGTGGTGGTGGGTCCCACACTGCCCTGATGCCTTTGTCTGCTTTTCCTTTTAGTTTAGGAATAGTTATTCCCTTGTTGCTACTGAGGCTAAACATCCTGTCAAGTTTATGAAGCACAAACTTAGTGTTTCTTATTGTTAGATATTCCAGCTTTTTTCTTTTGCCTTTTTAAATAATTTAAATTAATTACATGTAGCCTCAGTTGGCCTGGAGCTCACCTAAGTAGACAGGCTGGTCTTGAACTCACAGAGATCTGCCTGCCTCTGTGTTCCAAGTGCTGGACCGTCTTTATTGATTTTTAGAGAACATGCAGCATAATGGACTCTGCCTTCCCAAGTACTCCATCACACCCCCCTCCGCCTTCCCAAGTACTCCATCACACCCCCCTCTGCCTTCACAAGTACTCCATCACACCCCCCTCCGCCTTCACAAGTACTCCATCACACC
>PVIU01007943.1:0-87528 GCA_004026605.1 Ondatra zibethicus | reverse complement strand
AAAAAATAAATAAATAAAACCTGGAGTCAGATATTAGGGTGTGAAAGCTGAGTGATCAGAGAAACAGAAACTTTTTACCTCTACTGACTTCTCAGACTGAAGGGGAGATATTGTCTCTATGAATTCTCAGGCTGCATTTGCTCCTGTCTCCTCCAGCCTTATATTCCTCTCTCTGCCCAACCATATCCCTTCTTGTCTCCACCTCTGTAGTGCTGGGATAAAAGGCATGTGACTCTCAAGTACTGGTATTAAAGGTGGGAGCCACCACCTCCTGGCTCTGTTTCTCTTTTAGACTGGATCAATCTCGTGTAGCCCAGAATGGCCTTGAACTCACAGAGATCCCTCTGCCTCTGCCTCCTGAATGCTGGGATTAAAGGTGTGTGTCACCACTGCCTGGCCTCTATGACTAACTAGGGGCTTAGCTCTGTATGCTGATCTTCAGGCAACCTTTATTTGTTAGACTACAAACAAAATATCACTACAACTGAGGCTTTGTTTTTATGTCCTATCTATCTGTCTGTCTGTCTGTCTGTCTGTCTGTCTGTCTATCTATCTATCTATCTATCTATCTATCTATCTATCTATCTATCTATCTATCTATCTATCATCTATCTATATCATCTATCTATCATCTATCTATCTATCTATCTATCTATCTATCTATCTATCTATCTATCTATCATCTATCATCTATCTATCTATCTATCTATCTATCATCTATCTATCTATCTATCTATCTATCTATCTATCTATCTATCTATCTATCATCTATCTATCTATCTATCTATCTATCTATCTATCTATCTATCTATCTATCTATCTATCCATTCCTCAGCACCTTCTCTTTGACCTCCAGCTCTCAGTTAAATTTCCTCGCCATGAGCTTTTGCAGCATTTACACTTCTCTATTTATTTTAACACACTTATTTCCTATGGATGACTTGATTGCCTTTTGAATTTTCAGAGATTAGGGCCATCCTGGTAACTCGTAAAGTGTTAACTTTCATACATCAATTGCCATGAGGATCAATTCAAAATGGAAAACTATTTGTTAAAGCAGGTAGACATCTGACTTGTTACTATTGAATAAAATGCTGCTTTCAGTAAAATGACTCTTGTGGGGTGTAGCTAAACACTCTGATAGGGTGAGTATATGACTGGTGGTAGATCTAATGTTTTTAGGATCTCCAATGTTCTCTGATGTGCTTTGAGATTCTGTTGAGGTCCCAAGAATCTGTACCCAATGAAATCCACTGTGCTCCTGTCATCCCCAGAACAAGAATGCCAGGTAATGCTGAGATGGCACCATCACTGGACGTACATTTTATTACATGTTTATTGATATTTATTATTTTATATTTATCTAAGTATTTATTATATGAATAGTTTGGTTCAACATGAGGCAAAATATTGAACAAATACTGGTGGATAAGATGAGCAAGATTCCCCAAGTCAGAAACACAAAAGTATCTTAGTTCCCTTTGACACAGTTAGACACTCATTGACTACTTGTTTCAAAAGACAGAAATAAGGACCTCCATGTTTTGAGGGGGTCACACTGGTGCTCATTAAACTACTGGAGGTCAACAGTAATAACTGTGAAGTACAAATTATAATTTTTGTGCCACAATAATTTCAAAAATAAGTAATGTTCCCTTCTACCTCACCATAACAACAGAAATGTTTAATTGGAACATTAAATTGGTTTTTCTCTACCTACTTGAAAAAATGTGGGAAAGCATTATTAATTATAATTTCTAGTGTGTAGCATTCTTCTTATTGTCTCACTGCCTTAGGTACATGCCACTGTGGTAGGTGCAAGTGTGATAATCCAGATGGAAATGGACTCGTTTATGGAAAATTTTGTGAGTGTGATGATAGAGAATGCATAGATGACGAAACAGAAGAAATATGTGGAGGTAAGTATGTTAAGCATAGAAAGTCACAGTCCCTGTTCTTCACCCGTTTCATTGTATGCTTTCCTTTATATAAACTTCCCCTCCAATTCAGTTTGAACTTGTGCTTAGAAAACATATCAGGTAAGCAGAGTTACATGAAGGCCTTCAGAGTATGAGTATTCTAGAACTATTTAAATCCAAAACTAGATTGTCCCCAGAGGAGAGCAACATTACTGATGCAACAGGCCAGCAGCATAACTCTGAAGTAGTCCTATTAGGATAGCATTTCTTTTGTTCACATTACTTACCATCTCTTATTTTTTCCTTATCTCTAAACTGTGATAGTTTTATTCTTTTTCTAAATCTAAGTCTTTAGATAGTTCTGTTCCCTAATGGGGACACTGGAGTATGATGGTATGGTTAACCTAATTTAGCTCCTTAGCATCTCCTAAATGTAGATAATACCATCCCTCCTCACAGTTTCAATGTCACCATCATTCAGTAATTTTTTTCTCTTGCATTAATTTTTGCCCATTTCTTATCATTAAGGGCTGTAACACATGCTTTATATGCAATATATTATGTCTTATGATACCTGAAAGAACCACTCTGCAATTGTATCTACTCAAACAGTGGGAACAGAGACATAGGTAACATGATCAACATGCCCAGGGCTATCCCACCTGTATACTAGTGTCTGTCTGACACTAGAACTGTGTTTCTGATCTTCGCCATTTACATTGCATGCCTGCCTTGGAGTTTATACGTCCCTGAGAAGAGTACCTTCGCACCACCTGTTCCTTAGTTTCCTTTCTTCTCATCTCATGGCAAGCCCTTGCCCAGAATGTCCATTTGCAACCTTGGTTGGTACAATGAAATGGTAGTAGAGAACAGCGAGTGAGAGTCACTTTAACTAAACCCTTCTCTGCTCTTTCCGAAAGGATTCTAACCCACTTAATCAAGTCTGGCATATCCTAACAAGGTCAGGGATACTAGAACCCAGAGATCAGAACTTCAGGAAGTCATCACAGCCATGTGGTGGGTTGCCAATCTCTTAACATTATTGTGCCTTGCAGATAGTCTTGTAGGGTTACCCAAATGTTCTTATTTTAAACTGAAATGACTTATGTCTCTGGTCACCTGCATGCACAACCAGGATAAACAAATACAAAGAAAACTACCCAAGTCAGATTCTAGAAATTTTTGAAAGGCTTTAGTTCAAGATGCAGTTAAATTACCCACGGACATTAAGTAGTTACAATCTGAGTGTTTTATTTCAGCTGATGATCAGTAAAGTGCAAGAGAAAATATTTTGGGACCAATGAGTTTTGATATACATCCCTGAGGCGAAGCTTATTTGTATATGCAAATTAAACAATAAACTTGAAACCATGTAATAGGATATGTTTAGCTTTCACCTTTGTTACTTGGTGTTTCCACTTGTTTGGAATTTCATCATCTCTAACCACCGATGCCAGTATCCAGTAACACTCTGTGGGAGTGATGCTGCTCAGAATCCATGTGTCATTCACATCTCAACAATCTGTTGAGTAAGGATTTTATAGTCTATCATTGATACTACACAGGAAAAAATACTTTCCTCTACCAGTTTATATATACAGTACAAAGTTTTTGTTTGTTGCCTAGGAGATGCATTGTCCTGAATCTTCTATTGTCCCAATGTCTTTCCTCACCCTTCATTTGAATTATTTTCCATATCTGCATTAAACTGTAGCTTTGCATGAGTTTTCTTTTCTACTTAACCTCTTATCCTTTTTTTGAAAATGGATTTTTCCTCATACAATACATCCTGAACACAGTTTACTCTACTTCCCCTCTCCCAGCTCCCCTCCCCTCTCCTCTTCCCTAGATCTACCCCTTATCTTTCAGAATTTGCTCTTTATCTTAATGATTATTTTTAAACAAACTCTTTTTGAACATTGAATTTTATAAGTATTCGAAGAGTTTACAAGTAAAGTATGGATATTTGTTATAATTCATTATTAACCATAATGTTACAATAAAAATTAAACCAGTAAGCAATTAAAAGGCAGCCAAGCAGGCACATTTTCATGGCTATCCCAGAGTTACAGCCCTGGAAGAAGGAAATAGAAGAATAAATATGTTAGTCAGAGTCTCACAAAATACAAGCTTTTATAATTAAGAAAGTCTAGAATAGAAAATAAAGAGGACATTCATCCATGTTTGAGTGGGATAATTATAAAGATGAGGGCACACAGAAAACGAATTTGAAGATATTTTGGAGCATTTTAGAGAGGGTCAGATAAACATTCAGGATGGAAGTGAGATGGCAGTTTGTTGCAGATAGTTTGGTGGGTTGTCCAAGTGAAAATGTGGAAGATTATAGCAAGCTGGCTATTACAGTGTGGGATTTTTGCTTAGCTCTCATTTGTATTCTCTTGACACAAGAGTGGGAGTCTTATTGGCAGACCAAGAATGCATTGCATTTTATTGGTTTAACTTGGAACTTTCCACATGGTGGAACACAACAGTGTGTGTACTAGGCTTTTGTTTTGGGCCACCAACCAGCTCCCAAATTATGGCATGTAGACGTGTTAATAGTTTTGATGCTCAGTGTAGCTCAGGCTCATTTCTGACTAGCTCTTTTCATTTAACCTGTTTCTGTTTATCTGTGTTTTGCCTTGGGGCTTTTTGCCTTTCTTTATTCTATGTGTCTTTCTTTCCTTCTACTCTGTGACCGGCTGGGTGGCTTGCCCTGGCATCTCCCTCTCTCTCCTCCATCTCTCCTTCTTTCTGAGCCTACATTTCTCCTCTCATTTATTCTCCTGCCTCCCAGCCTTGCCTGTCCTTTCTCCTGCCTAGGTACTGTCCATCCAGCTTTTTATTAGACAGATCATGTACCTTAGGCAGGCAAGATGAAACAGATCGTTACACAATTAAATGCAGCATAAACAAAAGTAACATACCTTTACACAGATAAAGTAATATTTTGCAGCATAAACAAATAAAACACATCTTTGCCTGGTTAAATAATATTCCACAAGTCAACAGTTTGTGGGACATAGTGGAATTAAAGGATGAAATATTTCCTCTAGTTTGAGAATGTTTCAGCCATGAACAAAGCATATCTAAGTAAATATGCACTGCTACTTTCTTAATAGTTGATTGCAAATAAAACATTTTAATGACTGTTTCAAGAAACATCCACACAATAAGGCTTGCATACATTCAAGTGATGCATGTACTTCAAATGGTACTGGACTTCCATAGTCAATCTTGTCATTTCTTTACAAATACTTTCTTTGTAATCACTTTCTGTGTAGGCCAAGGCAAATATATATTGGCTGTTTTTATTTGTATAATTATACAGATACAAGTTCAACTGGAAGAAAAAAATACATAAGTTGATTATTTTTAGTGAGGATCTGGGAGCCCTTGTTATTTACAAAGGCAGAAAAAATTATTTTGAAGAGATAGAAAGTTAATGCTACTTTGAAAAGTTGCTTTTTTCCTCACTGTATAAAATTCTTTTTGGGTAAAGGCCATGGGAAGTGTTACTGTGGAAACTGTTACTGCGAGGCTGGTTGGCATGGAGATAAATGCGAATTCCAGTGTGACATCACCCCCTGGGAAAGCAAACGAAGATGCACATCTCCAGATGGCAAAATCTGCAGCAACAGAGGTGTGTCACTCAAATACGTTACTACATAACCGGGTGGTAAACAAAGCTCATCACTGATAAGACGTCTTCTCGATGCATTTCCTTCAGTGTGGGAGTGATATTATTCATAATCACTTGCTTTGCTAGAAATCTACATTGACACAAATAATCTTTTTGTTCTTGTTCTTCACTGAATAGATAAAGAAAACATAAATTGGCTGTCATTCTTTAAGATTTTTTTGAGCAAATAGTTAGCATGGGGACTGGAATTTCATTGGCATCTGTCCAAAACCAGTATAGCACAGCTAAAAGGCAGTTCCTGGAGATGCTGTGCTAAATGTCTCTTGACTAACAGAGCCATCAACAGCATGAGTGTCTGATTATCCAGAGGGCAGTCAGACAACCCTCCTGTCTTACTCATGTGTAATGGAGGGCTTGGCTGCAATGCAGTATTGGTATTAATGAATTTAGCTTCTGCAATATTAAAACTGCATGGAAGACAATACATAACAGAAACCATGCACCAAATAATTCCATGAGTTTTAGACTGACCTTAAACATAAATTGTAAATACTTATTCTTATCAAATATAATTTATAGTTATTAACTATTGGTATAAGATCAAAATTAAACATTTCATTAACATTGTCTGCCTGGTTATAAACAAGTGGCTTTTTTGCTTTCTTTAAAACCATTAAGATAGAAAGTTGTAAGCCCTCTTTTTAATTTCTATAAAGGTACAAGTCATTTTAAAAGATAATGTTCATATGTTTGTAGTGAAATCCTTGATACACTGTCTTAAATATTGATAAATAGAAAAGAGTTAAGAGTTTATAAAAGATGGAAGTCAAAAATCCTGGGTTTAACACAAAAAAAAGGCAATGAAAACCATCTGTTTATGTGAACTGCTTCCTACTACAAACCACACTCACTCACATTGTGTTCATAAGCACCTCTCTTCGGCCTAAATCCTTTGTATTTGATTGGCTTCACATTCAGCATTTGTAGTATATCCAGCCATATCCTCAAAGCCTCCAGATTATGCATACTTCATCGCCAATGATAATCTGACATCTAAAATAATTTGAACTCACTATTATGGTCCCACCCAGAGCTCTTAGTAATAGTTGTTTGCATGGTCAGCCCTTGACACGCTTATCATGAATTCTCTATGACATTTCTTTTCCCGTCTTTTATTAGGCACATTTAAACTTTATGACTTGATGCCTAAGAATTGGTTGTATGTTTGTGGGTGTACTTTTGCCTTCTACGTGCATAAGTATGGATAACTTGCTTCACTCTTGTAGTCTTTGGGGGGTTTTTAGGTTGTTTTGGTTCCAATACAAATTTTATGCTTCCATGTTTTAAATATATTTTTTACTTTAATAATTACGTTTCAGATATTTTGAATAGGAATGAATTTATTCATATCCTATGGCTTTATTTTGTAATTTAAAGTTTTAGTCAAATTGTTACTTATTTTTATTTAAAGAAACAATGAAGAGATTTATTTCTTTTCATCCCACATAATTTATCTGTTACTTGCCTAAAGATTTATAATCTATGTAAATAAAATATTAATGACAAGAAATACTTTCCAACAGAAAATTTTCCACCCGTGAAGTTACAACTCTCGGTTCTGTTTCAAGCACCTACACATATATAGTCTTCCTTTGTAGGTGTTCAGGACTCTACCATCCTGACATATCACCCTACTGGGTTTCTGTAGATTCTACCTCTTAGGCTGACTAAAGCATGTCCCCTCCCAGGTATACCCACATGGCCTACTCCTAGCATTTCATTCACATACCACTTCTCAAACCCTTAAGACATTTACATTTTGCTTCACAAAATGGTGATAATGATTTTTGAGCTTGCTAGTTCTTCTGTTGCCATTGCCTTCACTTTTTTTTGTCAAATTGTTTCCAAGTTTCTTGCAGACAAAGATAATATATTGTTTTAATATTAGCTTTGAGAGAAATTAACACAATGTTAATGATTTATTGAATAACTCACATAATTATAGATAACTTTTATTTATTAAGCAATCTCTGTCATCAACTTCAGATGGTGTTTTCCCTTCTAAGAATATTTTTATCAAAATATATTTATTTTCAAAATACAAAAGAATCAACATTTTAAATACTAAACATGCAAGATGCTTTCTTTGATACTTATTGAGACTCCCATAAAATTCATTTTTTCCTATCTAGGAACATGTGTTTGTGGTGAATGTTCTTGCCATGACGTTGATCCAACGGGGGATTGGGGAGACATTCACGGGGACACGTGCGAGTGTGATGAAAGAGACTGCAGAGCTGTTTATGATCGATACTCTGATGATTTTTGTTCAGGTAAGGTAGCTCCTAATTCCTATTTTTATATAAAAGGTTCACTTCCTCATCATGCAGAATCATTCTGATTCTAACATATGTAGAGAAACTGTTGTTCCTTAGGCTTTCAATATTTTTCAGTGTTTCTCTCATTGATGCACATATTTTTTAGAGATTTTAGACATTCTGGAAAAGCTCAAGAAGAAACCAACCTAACCTTCTTAAAATTAGCCTGATCCCTGGCTGAGGAGATCCATTAGTTCCAAATATTTTCTCACAGCAACTCTAAGATTAAAGAACTAGCAACCTGTTGGCTATCAGTAAGAGATAGCAAGAGAAATACATGCCAAAGGAGTTCTTGAGGGTTGATATATTCATAAACTCATGGAATTTTCACTAAAATTATTCTATAGTAAAATTTAGACTCGAATATTTGTCAATGGACCCAAACATTTTGTATTTTAAATACTTATGGAGCAGATACTATATGCAGCTTGTGGTTTGTGTCTTGGTTACTGAGTCCAGCAGTGAAGGAACTCACAGAGTTCACAAAATACAGACAAAAAGGAAGATATCTGGGCAAAGAAAGATGACTCAGTGGGTAGTAGCACTTACAATACAAACAAGAGACCCTGAGTTTAGGTCCCACAACCTACATAAAAAGCTGGACATAGCTGTCTGCATGCCTGTAACTTCAGTGGGAGCCACATGCAGGAGGCTGGGCTTGCTGCTTATCAGGCTAGTCCCAGGTTCATTTGAGAGACCCTATCTCAAAGAATAAGGCAGAGAGCTATACAGGGTAATTAATGTCCTTTTTTGATCACCATGCATACAAGAACAGGGATGCACAACCACTCACATTTGTGCATACTCCTCCAGAGTGAAGTTACAGATTCTAAATTCTTTTGCTTAATAATCCAGAAGACAGACATTTTCTGTGTGTGTGCCTCTTTAGCTTGACTGCTTGGTTGGTACATGCAGGCAGACAGAATGCTCCTCTGGTTTCTGGAAAGTTTGCAAGCAAAGGGAGATAAAAGTGTTGTCCCACATAATCATGACTGTGTAACTTCAAAGGCCGGGGAAGCCTGCTTCCAGAACTTTCTTATGTAAGACTTCCTCCTCTGAAAACCCAACAAGCATCAGAGCCCATTCTACTCACAGCCTTTCAGAGAATTTTCCTGTTACTTATTATATAACGTGAGTGTTCTCCTGTATCATCAGTGCCACTACAGTGGTTCTTTTAAAAAGCTAACAATTACTGAGCGCTTTTTATGCACTAAGTATGCACAGAACTTATGGGGACAAAAGCTTGTTTAGCATTCTAATTAGGGAGATGTGTCTGTTCACGGAGGTGGTCATGCATGACAAGGTGCTACCTGACCACCGATGTGGAATTCTGTTTTAAATGTAGGCCTTCAGATAATGAAATATAAAGAAGGCATCCCAGACCAATGACTCTTTGCAATGAACACTTGCAAGCATAGATGTATGGACAAAGGGGCATGCGGTGTGACTTGTTGGTTTGCACTGCAGCTTCCATGACAAGATTTTTAATTTCTTCCATTTACATCTTTTTTTCTCATTTTATTTTCTTCATTTTTTTTCTTGAATTTTGTTTTATTCGGGGTGTGGTATACAGGGGCAGAGGGTGGATTTGAAGGGATGGGGAATGAATGGGATCAAGATACATTATGTGAAAAACACATGGGATAAATAGTTTATTTTAGATTTAAAAAAAAGAAATATTTCCTCCAAGAGAAAAAAATAGTTGAAATATATTTAACTAAGTAACTAAGTTTATCCGAGACTGCTTTTTGTTTTTTTAGAATCTAGGTCTTGTAACTCAAAGGAACATAATCCACAAATGAAATGTGGGTTTGGGTGTCCCATTCATTCTAGAATAGCCTGAGAGTTTGTGGTAACTTCCTTGCATAGCTGTCATACTACTGGGTTAGGAGTCATGCTGTGAACATTCTTCACCATCTGAGTTAGCCTGAACATTTGTAGTAGACAGATTATACTGAATCTCATCACTATGTGAGTGTGTTTGTGTACTTGCATATGTCTATATTCATGTGTGTGCGTGTGTACATGCATGTGTGTACATGTGTTCGTGTGCAGATATGTGTATATGTGTGTGTGTCCATGCACATGTGTGTACAGGGTATCTGAGAATGGTTTTTAATTTTAATACTTTTGATGTTGAGATCAGGGATAAACAACAACATCATCTTTCATCTCAGTGTTGTTGATCTGCTTATGCGGTTTGAAGAATACTTGTTAGAAGAAATGAGACTAACTCCTACAGGCTTAAAACATTCACAGGTTTGCAAACTAGCCTGGAAGCATTACATTATGATTAGTGTGTTAAGGGTCCCTTTTGTTTCTCTCTACTTGAAAGACAGATTAAATTCTGATGAGGCCTATGAAGGACAGTGGCACATCTAAATCGAGTGCAAAATGCCCATTTTTATTTATCTGAAGACTTTTTCCTCACATTTGCCTAAAAATACCTAATTGTATGTTTCAGTGTGTTAGGCTAACTGGTTCTCATGCCAAACATGTCTTTTACTTTAAATTCTTTTTTTGTATCAAAATCAAGCCTTTATCTTCCTGAATTTATTTCTATTCAGTGATCCCTATCTCTTTAGCTGGGCTTTTTTGGCTGGAATTGAGGAACTAGGAAATCCAGAAGAGAGATCACAGTGTTATTTCGTAGTTTCCTCTTTAGGACTCAGTGCCTGCTTCAGAAACTGTATCAATCCCTTGCACTTCCAAGTGCTTTTCTGACTCAGCCACTTCCTGGCAATCTGGTGTCAATACTTTACACTTCTAAACCAGTTTCTGACTATTTGGATTAAAAATCTTTAGTAGGAAATGCACAGTTTTATTTAGAATAAAATTGCTAACGTTCTAAAATTTATTTTGACAGCACAAGGCAGACTTCTTGAAATCAAGACATGAGTAGAGTTTTCACTACTGAAAAAGTAAAAATCATGTTTGAAAATTATAACAGTCTTGAATAAATATTTAAATTAGTCAAGGATACTCTTTACTTATTTATTTTGAGATTGAGTCTTACTCCACAGGCAGGTCTGCCTTGAGACTCCTTGTGTAGCCCAGATTGACATTAAGCTGGAAGCAGTCATCATGCCTCACCCTCTGGAATGCTGAAGCCATTGCTCCCAGCTTAGCATTGCCAGTGTTAACTCTACTTCCCATCACTGTAGACTGGATTTACAGAAGCTTTCCTATGCCTCTTATATTTGCTTCTTGTGTGCTCCTCATTGGAATAGTTGACTTAGGAAATATTGCTTCTCCCACATTAAAAAAAAGAGAAAATATACCGTGTTGAGATGTCACCATTTATATCAACTTCTGTGTGTTCACCAGCTCTGAAGAAATTCATACAACTTGTATGACTTATGCACTACTCTCTTGTTTAAATGTCTCTCAGATTAAGCAATTTTGGCTAATACTGAATCATTTTTTTAAAAAATTGATAAAGAAAACACATATACATACCCAGATGGTTCAGTAGAGTGAGCAATCATCTTAATCCAGACAGTGTTCTCCCAGCTTGACACGTCCTCTTCAAGGGCAATGACTTTGATCTCAGAGTCAGCCATACCCATGACATAGTCTTTAACCCATGTGGATTTTTAAATGACTGATATAATGGCTTTTTAATAACTAAAAGTTAGGTTTACATGCCTGGACGTGAAATCTAAATTTTCAGAAGCTGTTCTCAAGAAATTCATAATGCCAAGTATTGCAATCACAGGAGAAATTGTGGTACAGATCACAGGCTGTACCCTCCTCTGCTCTGTGAAGGACATGGAAACAACAATGGCAGAAAAAGATAGCATTGTCATAGAACAAAAGTGGGAAAAGCTTAGAGAATTAAAACCTAACTGAATAAAAATAGACCCAGTAAGAAACAGAAAGTGAATATGACAGCTTAGTGGCAAAATTCCCAATGTGATTCTTTTCTAGGTGAGAAGCACATGCAATTTATTAAACAACAATTGAGGGGCCATTGACATGACTGTGGGAAATGGCCACCAAACCTTATATCAGTTTAATTCATGGCACCCATATTAAGGAAGAAAAAACAGATATTTTTTTGAGTTGGCCTCTGATCTCCATGTGTGCATTGTGGTATACACACCTGCCTCCCCCCACTAAATAAATGTAATTTAAAATATGAATAAAAATAGCATTAAGTCCTCCAAAATTAATCTAATTTTTTTGTAATCAGATCAGATTCTAACTTCAGAAATGTCTTCTTAATAACTTATGACCATCTTTAGGCTCTTTTATGCCACTTTCCTCTACCCAGCACAGGGTTGCTCTGTAGCTTTAGTTGATCTAGAACTCACTTTGAAGATAAAGCTTGCCTTGAACTCGGAAACTGCTGCCTGTTTCTCTGCCTCCCAGGTTCATAGATTAATAATGTGTGCTACCATACTTGGGTCTTTTTTTGCTAGTGTTGCCACACAAATGAACTTCAGATAGAAAATAATTACAAAATTTAAGCACGTGTTCTGACTTGACAGTGTTAACTCTATGCAGTCCTTGTTTTTTCTGTACCTGTCTTCTGCCCTCTCTGAGTTGGATATGATCTTTTTCTGTGTATTGTGGTGGGAGGACTCTCCCTGACTGAGAATTCCTGTGGGTCACATCAGTAGGTGGCACCCTCTTGGGTAAATTAGGGATTTAAGGGCATTCTCATCTACTAGATGTCTTGCTCAGGTATTTACAGTTTTAAGATAAGTAAGACTTTTCTTCCTTTAATTTAACTTTAACATTATTGCTAAGATTATCAACTAGTCTACAATGGCAGTATGTCCTGTACTGTGTCCTTACATATCTAACAGTCCCTGAACTGAATCTCTTGCTTGTGCCCAAGTATTTTAAAGCCACTTGCTCCTGTAAAAATAACAGAATGAATTGTATTTTAAATGTTAAAACTTTTTGTTTAAAATGTAATTATTTATACATGCATTTCTGATTGTCCTTATTTTCAGGAGGGCAGAGAAAAAGGATGGTGTTCTAGTTTCATTAAGTTGCTGTGACAAACGTTATGACCAAAGAAACTTAAGGGTGGGAAGAATTTGTTTGATATACTCTTCCAGGTCACAGTCCACCACTGAGGGGAATCATGATAGTAATTCAAGCAGGAACTTGGAATAGAAATCATAGAGGAAGGTTTCTTGCTAGTTCTCTCACAGACCCACATTTAGCTATCTTTCTTATTTGGCTCAGGACTACTTGCCAAGGGAACAATGCTTCCCACAGTGGGGTAGGACCTCCTATATCAATTAAAAATCAAGACAGTACCTTGCAGACTTGCAAGGTCATGAGCCAATCTTTTTACAGAACCCTTTATTCCAGAGTCTTTCATAGGCGACCCTATGCTTAGTAGTGCTGAGAGTTAAAACTAATAACTAAAACTAATTAGTTAATAACTAAAATTTCTTAAGCTGTGATAAACTGTAAAAATGCCACAGAACTAAATGATGTATGAAATGTAGCCTTTATTAAGCACAAAAAATTATAAGTAAAATTCCTCATAATGGAAAATATAAATGGCCATGCTCACACATCATAAGTATTTGTCAATAATACATATTTTCCCATTATAGAGATTAGTGATGAATGCACCAGGTTGAATAGATTATCCTGTAACAAGGACTCAAGAAATATTCACTGAATTCAACTTATTACTTAAAATATTTACATTTGATGATCACCATTATAGCATTTTACTCTGACCCATAAAATTATCATTGAACCAGGACAGTATATGGTAAAAACAACTACTACTACAACAACAGCAATAACAACTACAACAACAATACAAAACTTTTGCAATATGGATTTTATAATTTCTAAGGAAAGAGGAGGTTGTGAATTTGTAGGAGAGTAGAGACAGGTATATGTGAGTTTGGAGGCAGAAAATGAAAGGGAAAGATTTCTGAGTACATTCCCAAAAGAAATAGAATTATTAACTTGATGCAGTAGCTTTATTACCTGCTTTGTGCTGCTTTTCCTAATAGCCGGATTTAGAAACAAGTGGCTGTGGCTAGATGAATGTATGAAGGTTGTATGTATACGTAGATATATATGTGTAGGGTGGAATGTGTTCATGAATATCATTTGCAATAACATGGCTGAACCATGAAGACATTATGCTACCGGGAATAGAGAAATCATAGAACATAATAGTACAGAATCTAAATTTGTTAGGTTATTTTTTATTGGATTTATGCAATTTTCATATTTTGTGTGTTTTTTGACTGCATGCATGTATGTGTATTATTTGCATTGCTGCTTTTCACAGAGGTCAGAAAAGGGCATTAAATCCCCCGAAACTGAAATTACAGATAGGTGTGAACTATCATGCTTTTGCTGAAACCCTAACCTGGGTCCTCTGGAAGAGCAGTAAGTGCTCTTAACTGCTGAGAGTTTTTTCCAGCCCTCAAATATTGTTCTTAAAAACAGAGTAGAAGGGTGGTTAAAGCAGTGAGTTATTGATCAAAGCATATAAATGTTCAAAGTTACAGATGAACAAGTCCAGAAGTCATAACATTTAGCATGGTAAATATAATTACTGTGCTTTGGGTAATTTAGATTTGTGGGGAAGATAGATCGAGCATATTCATAGACACCTGTATGGGGTGCGAGATATGGCCATTAGCTTGTTTGTAGTGACCATTTCACAATGAGTATGTATCATTGTGCATCACTCCTATGTACATTCAATATGTAAATTTTCATAGATTAAAAAATTACACTATAGTTACATCATTTGGTCCAGTTCCATTGATCCTTCAATCACTTCTACTTTATATGTATATTGTATCTTAATAAAGCTCAGGAGTGGAGATCTCAGCTTATCCCTAATTCTAGATTTCATGGCTTCATTGTCAGTTTGTGGCTCCTTATTTCTTTTAAGTAGATATAGATCAGTTGAAAGATTCATTAGAAAAAAAATCCTCCTACTTTAAAACTGTTTGTGTTCTATTTCCTATAGTTCTCTGTCACATTATTTAAATGGCAAATCTATCAAATGCTACACTTACTTTCCAGAGACCAATACAATAACATTTATTTAGAATTTAATAGACTCAAATTTAAAATCTTATTAAACCATTTATTTTATTCATACTTGTTGCTTTTCTTTGTTCTTTTCAATCTGTTAATGTACATCAGTTGTTTAAATATTTGAGAAAAATGTTCTTTTGCCTTAATGGTTGGTGGTGTGGAAATTAAGATCCTGACTTACTTCTGAAAATCACTAGTAGAATAAAAGCTATAAACTATCTCTGATGATATAATCTCCCTCTTCCCTTTACTATGAAGGTCACGGGCAGTGTAACTGTGGACGATGTGACTGTAGAACAGGCTGGTATGGGAAGAATTGTGAGCACCCAAGGTCCTGCCCATTGTCAGCTGAGGAGAGCGCCAGGAAGTGCCAGAGTGGCTCTGACTTGCTTTGTTCTGGAAGGGGTGAGTGAAGCCAATTGTCATGTCTTGTCATTACTTCCTAATAGTGTGTGGCAAATGGATGCCATCCTCATGCATCTTATGAAGAAGGCAACTGAGATCACTGAAAGAAGAAATATTGTTGCTTTTTCAAAACTGGTAAACTCCATTCAGATCAGTGAAATTTTTGGACAAAGACAATCCGTCTCTCTCTTTCTCTTCATGCAAGTACACACACATACACACAAACACACAATTTTCTCTACTTCAGGTTATCCAATTCCAGTTTAGCGTCATTCAGTTAAATACATTAAAAACAACAAAAACACAGTTGAGATGTTTGCTTAAAACTTTCTGAACTTGAGCTTCTAATTGCTCACTGGCATTTATGAAATCCAATACCATTATTTGTTGGGTATTGTTCACTTGGAAAAGCATTGTATACACATGCATGAATAAGCTGCTCCTTTAGAAGACACTTAGCTCTCAGATCAGGAAAAAATTCAGGATAAGGAAAAAATTCATCTGGAAGAACATTCTTTTTAATACATCAAAATAAGAACTATGAACTAATTCCTTACTTTAGAATAACAAAGTCAATCTGACACATGCTTTTAGAGGAACTGGTTCGTTCGTAGAGGATACAGGAAATTTGGTTTAGGGTAGGAATTAGGGATTTGTATTTTAGATGAAAGAATGTGATTTTCTTGTTATGTTGTTCATTAAAGTGCTTTTTTATTAAGATATAATTCATATAACATAAAGTTTCATTTTTTAGTATTTAAAGCCCTGGTATTTTATGTAATCACAGAATTATGTAGTTGTGAATGCTAATTATACACATTTTATGCATGGGTTAGTGGGGTAAGGGTAGGAAGATTTTAATCTCAGAGCTACTTCTGAATATCCCTGACTTCTACCAATAACCCAGACAGGAGACTCTGATCCATCCAATTTAAAATATTTTCAAGTGGAGACGAGTAACCCTGTCAGGCTTCTGGAGATCCAATGGTTGAAACTGTACTGTCCCTCAGACAACTGTCACCCACATTTTCAGCCAGCAGCCAGGTGCTGACATGATCTCACCATCTTCTCGTGAAAGTTTCATCATTTTGCTCTGAGATAGGATTACGTGTGGAATGATAACCCATGTAGAGGTCCTGTCGTTTATTTTTAAATATTAATAATGGAGATTATTCCAAAAGGAAAATCTTGAGAAAAATAAAAAATAACTTCATATCAAAATAGATTTTATTACTGAAAAGTATTTTCCAGACGTTTTTGCTCCAGAAAATTACGATGAGTTTTGCGATTGTTGTCAGATCCCAACTTTCCTGTCAGGCTACATCTATGAGCCGCGTCATGGTGACTGGGGTCTCTGAAGCAACCATCTCATATGAAAGCTTTTAAGGGCTAGTTTTGTGGTTTCGAATGAATACTCCTCACAGCTGTGATTACAAGAGTGGGGAAAACAATTACAAGCATCATTGGTTCTCAAGCTTGAGGACCCCGTTGGCCCATCAACTGGGGAGAATGTTCCACAAGGGCAGGTATGTCCCACTGGAAATCAAATTGTATTTCTTGCATTTGATGATAATGAGTAAGTGAAGCCATTCTGTCTAAAGATTGAAAGTCTCACAAGATCTTTATATTCTTATGAAGTCTGCAATTTCTTGATTTATATTGCCTCTAGATATCATTTCACTCAAGTAGATGTATTCCCTGTAGTTGATGTGTCTATAAGCTTATTGGTCTTGTTTTCTGCATCTCAGTAGCAGTGGGGAGTCACTTTTCTTTTCTTTTTAGCCATGTTCTCTATAAAAACTAAAAGCAGTTTGGTATAGGCTACACATTAGTTTTAAATTCTTCTCTAGTTAAAAATCTTATTTTTATCTTCATTAAGATCTTCTTGTGTGTGATTCTGACTTTATTAAAAACAGAGCAAAATTAATGCTTGTTTCTTTCATGTTTAATCATTGAAAGGCATTTGCTAGATTGTCTCTCCCCTAAGATGTGCTGGAGTCAGATGCTGGTCCCTCAGCTTGAATCTCAGAGTGAGGGTGGTTAGCAGTCAGCTCTGTTAATCCCCCATGGTGTGTAACATGGATGGAAACTCAGGTTGTTTAAGTAATCGATATTTAGGGCATGTTTATTATTGTATCCAAACTCCTATCTGATGTAGTTTTTCCCAGCTAAACTTTAGAAATTACAACTAGGCCAATATATATAAAAATCAAAACAAAAATTTCACATACACTTAAATACATGGATATTCAAATGCTTAAGGTTTTTAACTCTATCTGTTATCAATAGCAATATCTAAATAAAAATAAATATAATTATCATGTATATATCTTAGAAATGAAATATTTATGATATTCCATCAACTGTTAATTATGTGAGCTTACTTGAAAAAAGTGCTAAAACTATTGAATGCATTTTCATTGTAATTTCCTAAAACATAATGAAATAGGAAGAAATATAGCTATTCTGTTTGATGAGTGGTGTGAATCTATATAGTAATTTCTAAGCCAGTGGGTGTCATATAACCTCTTAACACAATGCTCTGGACTTCAGAACTGTTGTTTAAAATAATGTAATCCCTTACCATGTTAATTTGTTAAACAATATATACTAAACATGGTGTTTATTCCTTGGTTATAGTGACAATCTTGAAAATTATTATCTGGTTACACAGTAGCACCCTTCTGGTTGTGTAGTAATTATGATTTTTATTTGTAACGAAATAAATACTCTTTTCTTAGAAATAAATCTGTCTGTTTATTCTATATGCCATAAATTAAACTCCTGGGGCAGAAAATGCATATAAATCTTTAGTTCTACTTCATCTATGTGGGATAAAGAGAGCTGAATGAATGAAAATAGGTCAAATCCTTTGAGTAAAAAATGGTCAAACAATTTACATTTTCTAAAAAATTGTACTACTAGACCCTCCTATCGGAAGCATAAGAAAGGCCCTTCTTCCTCATCAATTATGGTAATTTAGATAGCTCTTTCTTATACATTTTGCTGTTTGTATTATAAACTTCTAACATTTATTAATTCCTTGCATTGATGTCTATGAACACACATTATCTATCTGATGGTGAAAGATTCAAAATAATCTCACACTAGTTCAGAATTATGTATAATAAAGGGTTATTTATTTAGGGGAGATTTACAGATCACTGTCATAGATCACAGTCCTCTGCATGAATGGGGGTCAGGAACAGAGTCTAGCAGCAGGAAGTAAGAGCTGGAAGCAAGAGAGTAAGTGCAGACTTTACAGCTGTATTTATAGCATAAGAGACCATGCCCCAGTGCGCTGGTATCTTAAAAGCTATTGGCTGAAGGAGTTTCCACAGCACCTCCCCCCTTTGTTTAAATAAGAGTGTTCCAAACCCAATACGAACTATATACACTAGGAACAGATATCAAGTATAAGATTAGAATTACAGGGGCTGAAGAGATGGCTCAGTGGTTAAGAGCACTGACTGCTCTTCCAGAGGTCCTGAGTTCAATTCCCAGCAACCACATAGTGGCTCACAGCCATCTATAATGAGACCTGCTGCCCCCTTCTGGCACGCGGGCACACATGGAAGGAATGCTGTACACATAATAAACAAGTAAATCTTAAAAAAAAAGATTAGAATTACAACCAGCATAAACAATATTAAGCAAGGAATGTATGTTAAGTGTTTTAATAAACATTCTATCCTAAGGAGTCTAAGTCTTTTATTGGAAATGGCTTGGCTAGATCATAAGAGGATGGTAACTATGACTAGCTAATTTTCAACCCCATCGAAGGCCTGAAAAGGGATATAACAGTACTTGAGTAGGCAGGAAGTGCAATCAAGCAGCTTCCAATATGTGTAGTAGATGACAGAGATACCTGGCTGCCTGAGCAATCACCCAAATTGCAATGTTGAAGCAACCAACTTTGGCTAAGGCCAAGAGTAACTGACTGACCATTTTCAGAGGCAGGGAATTTTTCAAAACCATCTTACCCTGTCTTGGCAAGATTTGACAGTCCTTTTTTCACATATCCATCTTGTCCAGTCCAGACATCATACGCTTTGTCAGTGGTTGAGGCATGGGCAGTTTCTTGCCCAAAGGCCAGTTGTGCCAAAAAAAAAAAAAAAAAAGACAAACTCCAAGAGGAATGTTTTTGGTGCTCAACACTCTCTTGGGAATAGATCAGTGCTACAAGGAGCAATTTTGTCTCATGTCAACAGAATCCTAAGTTATTTAAATGCCATGCTCTACAGATCTTTGAAGTGGTTAAAGGTTACCTGTCTATGCAGAATACAATCTCTATGTATATAAAGAACCTAATTAGTCTGACTAAAAGTATAACAAACATGAATGACTATTGACCTATAATACTTAATACCTATATAACTTGAAGATTAAGACTTCATATCAGAATATTAAACAATCTTTAAACAACTGTGCAGTAAAGGAGAGCAATGATATTACAATGTAAACAATGTATAAATATCTTAATCAAAGGTATAAATATATAATGCAATATGATAAATATATCCTAAAGTTGTATCAATATAGAAAATGTTTTAAACAGAGGTAGAAACATGCATGCATGCAATATGACAAAATAACTTTGTATAGGTGTACAAATATTGTAAACAGAAATAACAAATATAATTTGAACTTGTATTAATATACAAGAAACTATACCAGTGTAAATTGTCCATAATTAATAGCTCAAAAGTATTTACTCTATTACTCTCTATTATTATTAGTGTAAGTAAGCTCACACTAAATTACCTATTATCCCATTCAATCTTCCCTTTTTTTGAGATCACTAGGCCTACATAATTTCCACCTCAATCCCCAACCCTATATGAGTAATAATCAACGCATAAATGGTGTCTCTAACTGTGAGGACAAACTATAGGCATCTAGATGTCCAAGGTCTCTTCATTCTTTGAAGATGAATATTTTCCTGCAAAGACAAGAACAGAACCCTGCAACAACCCTTATGAGGTTTTCTTACCACCTGTATGATTGTCACCTATGTGGATGAGACATCATTTCTCTTTCTCAAGAGGTTTCTCTTTTTCTAACTGAATCTTTATAAATTTTGATAGTATCCATAGCCTTTCTTCTCCTGTGGAAACAAAAGCAAAACCCCTTCCCCAACAGAGCACATCTCTTGGTTTCCATTGTGAGGTCAGCACATCCTTGAAATATACTGGCTGATTTAATTTAGAATTTTTTTTTATTCAATGTCTCTCTGCTGCTGTTCCTTTCTCATTAGCATTAAGAAAACTGAAAGTTTATAAAGCATTATTCAATCTATTTATGGGAATATTTTCCATCCCTTTCTGTTTGTTTAGCATGTTCTTTATAGTTCAGTTTGATCTTTCTATTACTGCCTGACCTGTAGGATTGTTTGGTATACCTGTAATATGCTTTGTATTAAATTAAACAAAAAACAAACAAAAAAAACTGTTTCATTTTCTTAGACACATATGCTGGACCATTTTCTGTCTTTATTTGTGCAGGTATACCCATGATGGCCATAATGTCTAATAAATGCATGTCTACTGAATCAGCCATTTCTGAGCTCAAGGCAGTTGCCCATTGAAAACCTGAATAAGCATCAATGGTGTGGTGTACAGATTTTAATTTTCCAAATTCTGTAAAGTGGAACACATCCATCTGCCAGATCTCATGCCTTTGAGTACCCTTTGGGTTACTAACTGCTGGTAATGGTGTTTGGTCATAGAAAGACCAAGTAGGACATCTTTTTATAGTCTCCTTAGCTTGTTGCCATGTAATAGAAAACTCTTCTTTAAGCTTTTGCTATTGAGATTATGTTTATTATGAAATTCTGAGGTCTTCAGCACACTTCCAATCAATAATCAATCAATTTCTGCATTACCTTGTGCTAGAGGACCTGGCAGGCCCGTATGAAACTGGATATGTGTTATGTATATGGGACAAATCTTATTTCTGATTATATCTTGAACCTGAATGAATAATGAAGTCAATTTTGTACCATCTGATAAAAATTCAGCAGTTTCAATATGCAACACAACTCTTTCTGTATATTGTGAATCAATAACTATATTGAGAGATTCATTAAAATCCATTAGTACCATGAGAATAGCATGTAATTCTGGCTTTTGTACAGAATTGTAAGGGCTTTGTTCCATCTTACTTAATTCTTCTGATTTGTAACCTGCCTTTCCTGATTTATTTGCATCTGTATAAAATGTACAGGCTCCAGTTATTGTTGCATCATGTAAAATTTGGGGAAGAATCCAAGTAGTTCTCTTTATAAGTTTAATTCTATCACCTTTGGGATAATTGCTATGAATTTCTCCCAAAAAATTAGCACAGGTTCTTTGCCAAGGCTCATTGTTTTCCCATAATTTTTTAATTTCATCAGCAGTAAAAGGAACCATAATCTCTGCTGGGTCTATTCCTGCTAGTTGATGAAGTCTCAATTTTTCTTTTATAATTAATTCAGAGAGTTTTCTGCATAATTTTTTAATGTTTTACTTGATTTATGTGGTAAAAAGATCCATTCTAAGATAATATTTTCTCTCTGCTTTAAAATTTCTGTAGGGGCAATTCTGGAAGGCAATATGACTAGAATACATTTAAGATTTGAATTCACTCTCTCTATATGTGCCTCCTGTAATTTCTCTTCAATGACCATCATTTTTTTTCTGCTTCAGCTGTTAATTCTCTGGGACTATTTAAGTCTTTGTCACCCTCTAAGGTTTTATTTAAATGAACTATAGGTCAGGTGTTATAACAACAGCTGGTTGTAGACTGGGAATATCTCCTAACAATCTTTGAAAGTCATTCAGAGTCCATGATCTGTCTCTCCTAATTTGTGCTTTTTGTTTTCTAATTATCCGTAAACCTATTTTATAACCTAGGTAATTGACAGAATCTCCTCTCTGTATTTTTTCAGGAGTAATTTGTAATCTCCATTTAGGCAAAACTTTTTTTACTTCTTTAAACATTCTCTCTAAAGTATCTGCATTTGATTCAGATAACAAAATGTAGTCCATGTAATGGTAAATTATAGACTTAGGAAATTGCTTGCATACTATTTCCAATGGCTGATTTACAAAGTATGCAACAGGGTGAGACTACTGAGAAATACCTGTGGGAGGACAGTCCACTGTTATCTCCTAGTAGGCTGAGAATTATTATAATTATGAACTGTGAAAGCAAATTTTCTCAGTCCTTTTCTTGTAAAGGTATAGTGAAGAAACTATAAGTGGCCATACTTTTGGTAATAGAGAAGGCAAAGGAATTCCAAACTATAGAGGGCCCCATAGGTTGGATGATAACCTTGTTGACAGCTCTTAGATCTGTCACCATTCTCCATTTTCCAGATTTCTTTTTAACAACACATAAAGGAGAATTCCAAGGGCTGGTTGATTCTTCAATATGGTGAGCATCTAATTGCTCCTGTACCAGCTGTTCTAAAGCCAGCAGTTTGTCTTCCATTGAATGCCATTGTTTAACCCATATGGGTTTCTCAGTTAACCATTTTAAAGGCAAGGATATTAGTACCTCTGAAGGTTTGCTAGTTGATTTGTGCCCTTGTACAGCCTGATTGGCTGGTGACCTTGTAAAATAATATTTAATAATATCCTTCCCAGAAACATGACTTTTGGGGACTGCAGGAATGTTAAGCTGGGCATTCTATTGCTGCAATAGGTCATGGCCCCATAAATTCATGGCAATATTAGCTGCATATGGTCTCAGCCTTCCTTTCTGTCCTCCTGGCCTTATGCATTCAACCCACCTCATGCTTTGTTTCACTTGAGATTGGGTTCCAATTCCTAGGAATTGAATATTTGTCTCTTGAAAAGGCCAATCTGGATGCCAAGATTCTGGAGTAATGATAGTCATATTCACACCTGTGTCTAGTAATCCCTCAGTTACAATGTCATTTATATGCACTCTTAGCTTTGGTCTTTGATCATTTATAGAAGTCTGCTGAAATATACATTTCCTATTTCCTAGTGGTGTTTTTGACTCATCCTCCATGTCCATTCCATCATCTGGAACAGAATGGCTTTTTTACAGTAGGCACTGGATTTTTAATTTTCCTGGTGAGACATGTTCTCCACATTGACTGGGAGTGACTGGGCCTTGTTTGACATTGGGGCCTCTGAGAGGCCCCCAAGGAGTTTCCTGGTGGTATTGGGTTTCCTTGTCTGTCTCTTGTTGACCTACATTCATTAATCCAATTGCCACACTTCCTACTGAGAAGGCTGAGTCCTCCTATTTTTGACATTCCTAGAGGAGACATTATTCCTAGGAATTACTTGTCTACAGTCCCTTCTTAGATGTCCTATTCTTGCACAATTAAAACATTTGGTATTTTGGTGTCTCCTCATACCACTGGAAATCACTTCTCCTACCCAAGCTTCAGTACTATAGTCAAATGTTTCAACATTCATTGTATGCAAGATTCATTCATCTATAGGTGCTGATCTAACCTTTAAAAGCCCAAGGATCTTCTTACATTCTAAGTTGGCATTTTCAAAAGCCATGTATTCAATGAGTACCTGTCTAGCTTCAGGGTCTGTCACTCCTAATTGAACTGCCTTAGTTAATCTTTGTAAGAAGTCAGTAAAGGGTTCTCTCTGGCCCTGTTTAACCCTAACATATGACTCAGTACTCTTTCCTAGTTCCTGAATCCTTCCCCAATTTAAGGATGCTGTGCTACATAGGGACAAGGTGTGTTCTTCATAGTGAGCCTGTTCCTGAGGATCAGAGTAATGATCCTCACCAAGAATTTGATCTTGGGAAGCCTCAAATTTTTTTGCTTTCCCCTGCTGCTCTAAAATTTTTGTCTCTTTTCTCAAATAACACTTCCAATGCAGCTGAGTTCCATTTTCTAGGACCGCTGAGATTAATTGAGGCCAAGTGTGTGGAGCTGGTATTTTAAAGGCTATTGGCTGATGGAGCGGAAGGAGCTCCCACAGCAATTATTCAGAGTGTCTGCAATGTTTTCTGTCTTTGAACAACGGCACATTGTCCTTGTTTCTCAGTCCCCAGTTCTTTCTGCTTGGCTTCCTGTCCTTTGGTTGTCTTTCATTAGAATTGTTAAAATTTGGTCTATTTTAGTTCCTTAAACATTCATAAACACAAATCTTTATGTGAAATGGTGAAAATTTTAAGAAAATTGGTACATTGAAACTACTTATTTTGTTTAATATCCCGTCATGTAGAAAATGGAAGTGGTATCCTCATTTTTATCAATTAGTATGCTTTAATTAATGAGTTAATCAAGTTTTATCTGTCCTGAGAACATACTTTCAAAGAGTAATAACATGCCACATTCTCACCATCTGTAGATTTTTCAACTGAAGTAATGATTTATCTCTTTTACCAGCAAACTACAGCTTCAAATTTTCTTGCTTCATTTATCAGAGTTGCATTCTTGAAGCATGGTACTTTGTGGTTGTTTTTGTTTTTGAGACAGGGTCCCTTTATAGCTCTGGCTATCCTGCAGACCAGGCAGGCCTCAAACTCAGAGATCCAACTGCCTCTCCTTCCCAAATGCTGGGATTAAATGCATGTGCCACCACCTCCTGAACTTGTTTTTAATTTTTTGATGTTGTTTTTGTTTTTCTATGTGATTTGTATGCTGTGTTGTTTGGGGACCATTGAATCATTCCTTTTGAAATCCACAGTTAGAGATGTATTATTCATTTGGAACAGAAAGTTGCAATGTTACAATAATAGAAGTTCTCCAAACATTTTCAGTTAAGCACCGTATCACATGTAGTGACTTTGACCATATTTGCTCTGTGGCTTAATTAGCAGTAATGCTATAAGTAAATAGCAGTACAAGTTTTCTGAGTGGCCAAGTGATAAGCAGTTGTATGTGTTCCTGTCAGAACACTCAGAGAGAGCAAATAGGTTCCAGTTTACTCTATTTGCATTCCCTGGAGGATTGATGTGCAATACAAGTAAATGCTCACAGACACTTGAATGACAAAATACACTAAACTGTGCCTTTTCAAATCTAGTCTCTATGAACTGTAGTCAAGGATGAGGAAGAAACAGTTCTTATAAACAAACTTCTTAGTTCTTCTTTACTAGGAGAAATGGTTCTGTATTTAACACTTCTAGCGTTTATCAGTAGGTAGGAAATAAAAAGGAAGTGGTGATTATGGCCAGAAAGCAAAACCTGCGTTCTGCCATAACAGACATAATAATGATAATAAATAAATCAATTTTGGACCATCTGGAAAGCTTCTCTGCAATGCTGAGGACACTGAACTCAGGAGATTATTTTGTCTTTTATACTCTCTGTTACCATGCAGTGATCTATTTGGTGGTATCCAGGCAGAGAGGGGCCTATTTATTACTTCTTTCTTCTACCCAGAAGAACTCATTAGCAAGCTTTAAGCTCTGCATGTGTCCTATATTTTATGAGACTTTGGGAATAAAATTATTATTTATTGTAGCATTATTAAAGATAATTCAGAAAGGAACACTTTAAGACCAAACACGAAGGTGTGTTCAGCCTCTTTCCTATGTTTTTGTAAAGTACTTGAATTTCTCTGTTTGGATGTTGTATAATCTCAAAAAGATGGACAAAGGAATAGGGGCTCAGAATTGGCAGTCCACTTGGAAGATCTGATAAATTTGTTACTGAATTTCTGAGTCACATGATTATTTATTATTTATTAAGATGAAGGCATAATATATGTATGGTGTAAGAGTTTCTTCTGTTTGTGTGTTGCTTTCATTGGATAATGACTAAAGAAACTGCCTTGGCCTAGTTGATAGGATAGAACTTAGGTAGGTGAAGTAGATAGAACTGAATGCTGGGAAGAAGGACAGAGTGGCAGATGCCTTGGATCTCCTGCCTGAAAAGGATGCTGGTTAGAATCTTGCCCGTAAGCCACAGTCACGTGGTAATACAAAGATTGATAGAAATGGGTTAAATTAAGATATAAGAATTAGCCAATAAGAAGTTAGAACTAATGAGTCAGGCAGTATTTAAATGAATACAGTTTCTGTGTGATTATTTCAGGTGAAAGCTAGCCAGGTGGTCGGGATGACAAGCAGCCCACTCCTCCTCTTACAGATCAGAACAAAAGGGCCCGATCTCCACACAACATATGTACCTGAATGTGAAGTGCTAAAATGATTAGAAAGGATTCACATTAAATACAGTACAAAGTGTTTATTCAATGACTCCCTTTCCCAGCTGATAATTATTTAAATTCTTTATTCTCTGTCTTTTCTTTTATCTGTCTTTCCCTAACTATTTTAATATTAAAAAACAGAGAGGAAAAGAGGATATTAGGAAGCATATTTTCATTGGTTTTAAATATAGTATAAAACACTGTATTAGGTCTCATTTCTATGACAAGAATGTTGATTGGAAAGAATTTAAGGGAGGAGTTTATTTTTAGAGATCCATCCATAGAGAGATGCCATGGTAGATTCAAGCAGTTCACTGCATGGTGGGGCAGGAAGTAGGAAAAGTGAATGCTGTAGTTAAGATAGGTTTCATCTTTCTCCCTTTTATTTGGACCTCAATTGACAGAATGGTGATATTTGGAACTCGCCTCCCCTATTAGCTTTCCTGGAAACACACTCACAAACACATCTAGCATTGTGGCTCGCCAATCTCCAAGGTAATTCTAGGAGTCAACTGAACAATAAAGATTGACCATCACAAATACTTTAGTGGATAAAAATCAAGCTTAATAGTTTTAGTTACCTGAGGTTTTCTTAATCCATAGCTCCTAAATTTAGACCTCCACAGTAAGACAGTGTCAAGAATTTTTTAAAGTGTTCTAGTCACTATTCTTGTTTAAATGTTTTATATATGGCAACAGAATATTTTATATCAAAGATAAGGCATTTATCCAAATAAATAGATTTTTATTATATTTCAAATAATTTCTTATATGGCAAATTGAAAACCTGTGAAATTCTTTGGCTAAGAAAAATTTTTAGGAAAGATTGCAGCAAATATTGTCAAAACTTATTTGAAATGAAAATAGAAAATTGGACAGTAATTCAGTTCCAATTTCTTTAATCAAACTTAAAATGAAATGTGTGACAACCACAACCACTCTATTGCTATATTTACATATTTATTTCTATGAAAACACTAAAATCAACGTGGGGGCTGGATTGTAATTCTCTGGCAGTTGTTTTTCATATTTTATTCAGTATAAATGTGAAAATACTTATTTTCAGTGGGTAAAAATCTCATGTGATTATTAGTCATGGTGTTGAGGACATCCCAACCTCAATAGATATTCGTTTTAATAGAAAGTCAATGAGGCAGAGTGTGCCATCTCTTTTTCTAAGTTATAGGTCAGCCAGCTGGTCAGGACCCTATGATTCCCTTCTTTGGCTATACACAATCTTATTAAAAATTAATAGCCCAGTCATTATGTTGGGTTTGCAAAATGATTTCAGAAAATTAATAGACCATGCATTCTATATCATAGACAACAGATGAATCATATGTCCACAGTTTTGCTGCTTGCCCTATTGAACCAATCTAGCATTTATTGATAACCTGGTCTTTAATTTCTGTGCTATACCAAAAGTGAGGCTTTGAAGTCTAGTAGGTTCATATTCTGTTTTGTAAAGTTAGTTTTATTGAAAAGAGTCATTGTCTTGTTTACATATGACTGCTACCTTTTTATTTATTTATTTATTTATTTATTTATTTATTTATTTATTTATTTATTTATTATGTATACAATATTATCTGTGTGTATGCCTGCAGGCCAGAAGAGGACAGATGGTTGTGAGCCACCATGTGGTTGCTGGGAATTGAACCCAGGACCTTTGGAAGAGCAGGCAATGCTCTTAACCTCTGAGCCATCTCTCCTGCCCCTGACTGCTACCTTTTTGTTATAATGTAGTGTTCCTCAACCTGTGACAGGTCATGACCCTTCTGTGGATGGAACAACCATTTCAGAGGGATCACCTAAGATCATCCTCTATATCAGATATTTACACAACAATTCATAACTGTAGCAAAATCAAGTTATGAAGTAGTGAAGAAAATAATCTTATGGCTGGGATCGCCACAACGTAAGTAACTGTATTAAAGGGACACAGCATTACAAAGGTTGAGAACAGCTGCTATAATGCTGCACTTGAGTAGTTGGCACAGAAAACATATAATTTATAAGTTCTGGAATAATTTCTATTTAGACTTGTATCCGACAAACTTACAGTGCCCCCTGTTAAGCTTTTGTGGTAAAGGACAAATGGTAAATGATAAATACAATGTATTGAATGAAATTATAGTCTTTAAACATTTTAATAGCCGTACATGCATATCATGTGTTTTGGTCACCCCCCCATCCTTCCTTCTTTTATTTCCTCTTTATTTTTCCTCCAGATATTATGTGCTACCTCTCTTTCTTTTTAAATACTCTGGTATTCTTGATCTGGGACCACCTTGGGGAGCATGGCTAGCCTCTCGGGCTGCATACCTGAAGAAAACTGACACTTCCAACCAAAACACTCATCAGCTGCCAATAGCTCATAGTGCAAAGAGATTCTACTCCAGTAGATTGTCCTCTGATATCTGTACACAAGCACATCGCCCAACTCAAACACAAAATAAAGACATGTGAAACCAACCAACTAGCAAACAAACAAAGAAAAAGTAGAACTCCAAAATCCATTTGGTCAGATAAAAGGTAGAATATGAGCTGTCTGTTCTCTCTGACAGCCTGGAGGCAAAGAAAGCAAAGCTTTCTTCACGTGGTGTCTCCCCCATCCCTCCCCTTTCTTTCTCCAATGTGTGTGGTGTATGAGGAGGTGCTGTCAGTCCCTCTGGCTTACTATGTAAGTCCAGGTTTGGAGCTAAACTTGAATATGGAGCAGAAGTAACAAGCATGGAGTCTATTAGAACAGACGTACAGTATAGGGGTCTGGTAATTCTCTTAGGGTCTTGCTAGTAAGAAAAATACCCATTTTGATTTTGGTCTAATGTTGTCATAGAAGCACCAAGATTTCCATCCATTACATTGTTGCTAAAATACCAAAGGTTACTTAGATTATCATTGTACAAATCCATCCACAAGCAATTCAGGTGCTTAATTCCTATTTCTTCTTCCTACATCTCAAATCATATCTGCCTTTCTGTTGACAGAATGAATTTAAAAACAAAAACAAAATTATTTACTTGAAAGTCAGTTATATAAGCAGTTTGTTAATAGGACAACTTTTATCTAGGTCTGATGGTTCAGGTGTATTAATCCCAGCTCCTTGGCAGACTGATACAGAATCCCAAACAGAATCCCAAGTTCAAGACACATCTGAACATAGAGTAACTTAAAGCCCTTACTGAGAAACTTGGTAAGAGACTGATTTTAAAATATATGTAAATCAGAAGTAATTTTTTAACAAAGGAACTTGGTATGTGACTCAGTGGAGAATACTTGCCTAGACCATACAAGGCCATAAATTCACTCAATAGTTTAACACACACATACACCCCCAACACACACACATACACACACACACACACAGAGAGAGAGAGAGAGAGAGAGAGAGAAAGAGGGATGAAGGGAGAGAAAACTCTTTCTATTAGAAGTCGTATTAGTATTTTGTGAGTTGTATCTCCGTATTTGAGAGTGATAAAATATTTGTGCAAGATAATGAAACACTTGTATGAGATTGAGCTGACTGTAATTTAATCTGGATTTTCCATGAGAGAAATGCAAACCCTATCAGGCCATAAGCTAAAGTAGCTAAAGTAGCTTACGCTGGCCCATGTGTTGGCTTTCCTTCTCATCACCTCCCTATGTAGTGTGTGAACTTGGCTCTGTGTTTTGGCCTTTGGACCCCTAGATTTTGTGTCTGTTCCTCTTGACCCTCTGCTTGCTACTTCTCATTTATCTTCAATGTCAGATCTAAGCCTAAATTTGCATAGACATCCAGAGGGACTGATAACTCACAACCACCCCCCCATCCTCCACGTCTCTGCCTTGGGATCATGTGTCTGAGCCACATGTGCTTCTAGTCTCTGCTTCTTACCAAGTATTTGTTTTGGGTTGAGAGTAATGCATTCTTTTGCGTGACATCCTTTCACTTGAAATAGAACAATTAAGATAGATGAGTCTTTGCTTTTCTACAAATATTTATTTCTTATGTGGTGCCTTTTATTTGGAGGAAGGAAGAAGGCAGAAGTCTTTGGCTTCTTATCTAAGATTCTAAATAATTTTAGCCTCTTTACTGTTCAAAATATCCATGCCATGTGGGTTCTGGTAAATAAAATAGCAAATGGTCTGGCACAATGCATCAGCCAAACTTGTAAAGCTTGGATAGTCCCAGAGACGAAACAGCAAGTATTCTAAGGTTTCTGTAGTCTTTGACAAGCACATTAACAGCTTTGCCAAGTTTTCTACTTGAAAGTCTGTATTGCATGATAATTATTCAAAAGACAGGGGGATGTGAAACACCCAAAAAATTGTAGTCTGTACTAGGACCTTGGAAAACTTCTCAGGCTGCTGCCTCTGAATATACTACAGGAAAACTGTGTGGCTAACGTGAGTGAGCATTTCCATTGTGATGAGAAGACAGGATCTAAGAATTTATACTCTTGAGTACAGTTTGTTGTAATTATAGAAGAGACAGCCACAAATTCAAGTGACCTAATTTGTGTTTCTGTCCAGACACTTTCTTCCAGATAATTTTATTACCTAACCAGAGAAGTCCAGAGGGATTGCTTAAGGTCAGACTAGAAAATAAGACTTTGGAAGGATTATAGATCTGTATAGGGTATGATACAGTGCATGCTGTCAGTGACCTAGTCTGCTCTCTAGTGCTGGTGACTCCAGGTTCTCACTGGTGATCCCATTATGACAGGGAAGACATGGTGGCAGGAACATGAATTTGGGGATTACTACTGTGTGACCAGCCTAGAACTATAGAGAGAACATGAAGTAGGCTGGTATATAAATCCTCAAAAGCCACCCCTGATGACATGCTTCATCTAGCCAAGCTCTAACCTTTGAAGGTTTTTACAACCTTCTCAAATAGCACCACCCAATACTGACCAAGTGTTCCAACACATGATTCTATGGGAGACATTTCACATTCAATTCTCAACAAAAGCCTAGGGAAGAATAGGATTCTTCATTTTTAAACAGACTCAAGGGTGATTATCAAATATCTAGAAGTCCATGCTAAAGATGAATGCTTCAAGAAACTGTCCTTCCATTATCTTTAATTGTTTATACCTTCATACATGGTTTAAACCTTCATGGATATTGTCCTATCCGCTGATTTGTGACATGATTCCTTGACCCCAATAGTTTGTATTATAATAACAATTTTTTTATATCCTATATCAAAGATTCTTAACTTGGAAATCATAAAACTTTAGAGAATGTGCATCAGTAATGAAATTCCCTTAAACATGGAACATATATATTACATTTACTTTTCAGTATTTTTATGGAGAAAGAGCCCATGGTTTCTTTTTATTGATTCTAAAATGAGCCTATAATGTCAATCAAAAGTAACAATGATTTTGAGAACACAACCTGAACATAGAGATGTTTTCTAATGCTGTATATCACATCAAACTATGAATGATCATATTTTGAGATAGGTTAAGTTCTAACTATTCCTAATATACTTTATGGATTAAATAGTAAATTGTGCAAATAACAAGAAATTTTAGAAATACCTCATAAAATCTAGCTTTGTATGTATATTTTAATCCTGTCTTTTAAAAATATCTGCACAAGATTTAATGTTAGATTGAAAACATCGAGTAAGTCCCAGATCCTTCAATTCTATGTCCTGATACTTTGTCGCTAAGGTTTTTCTTTAATTCAGATATTTGAAATAACATAAAAAATTTTCAAGCAGAAGAAAAAAGTCATTTTCTGATCTGTTTTTGGAGAAAGAAGCTCATTATTCTCTATGGCTTTGGGTGTTCGTGCTACCTATGAGAAGGTTTAAGTTTCTCATTAATAAAAGTTTAAGTTCTGGATACTCATATAACCATAACTTGATAAGAACAAGAAAAGATTTAGATTTAATTTGTATGCTAAAATAAAGTATTTTGTTGAAATAAACTTATTTAGTAATAAAATAATTACTGTTTTGATACATGTATATAACTATAGAAGTACCTAATATTAGTATTTTATCATTGGATAGTGAATGTTTCAAAAAATCTCGAGAATAGGAGAGTCATAATTAAATTAAATAAAATTTCCCATAGGCACATTACCTCCTAAAATAGTAGTGCAGATGCACTCATCGGTCATGAACCTGCAGTAGTAGCTTATTGTGCCATTAATTATTCCATTGGCTACCTTCTGGGCTTATAATTATTTTTTCAACATGTATTCATTTACTTATTTATTTATTTGATACAGTTAATTGCAATGGCAATAAAAGTCAAGAAGAACTCTCTGCAATTACCTTGGATATATATTTTTTGGGTGGTTATTACTTTACTTTTTTTCATATACTGCTTTTACTTTATAGTTGAAGCCAAAAGTTTGATTTCTATGCTATAAACTGGTTACAGCAAGGGAAATGATATTTTGTGCCTGGTAGATATAAAGTATCAAGGAGGTCATCACTAAAGGTAACGATAGATATAAAGTATCCAGGAGGTCATCACTAAAGGTAATGATAGATATAAAGTATCAAGGAGGTCATCACTAAAGGTAATGATAGATATAAAGTATCCAGGAGGTCATCACTAAAGGTAATGATAGATATAAAGTATCCAGGAGGTTATCACTAAAGGTAACGATAGATATAAGTATCCAGGAGGTTATCCCTCAAGGAACAATTGTGATTGTCATCAAAACATTATACTGGTTTACCAAATGGGTCCAATATAATTACAAGGGTTTATTTTTGTGGAAAAGGAGAGAAGGTGTGTCAGAGTGACAACATGAAAAGACTTTAACCTTCTCTTGCTGACTTTGAAGATAGAAGAACTGAGGAAGGCAGAAGTGTCAATAAGCTTTAAAATGCAAGAAATCAAAGTTAAGAGAGATGGCTTGCTGTATAAGAATGCTTGCTGCAGACACATGAGCATCTTAATTCTAATCCCTGTCCCCCATATGAAGAGATGCAGGGGTAGGAGGATAGGAGGATAGTTGGGGTTTGCTGGCAGGTAGCCTTGTTTCAGATTCAGTTAGAAACCCTGTCTTGAAGGAGTAAGGCAAGCTGTGATAGAGGAAGATCCTAGCAAGCCTCTTCTGAGTTCTACACATGCGGAAGGCTATGGAACCACACTCACTACACAATTAATTGATAAAATAAAATGAGCCGGATTCATGCTTGTTCTCCAGAGCAGATGCAGCCCTGCCTAGGTCCTGATGGTATACCGCTGCGGCCAGTTTAATCTTCTGACTTGGAGATCTGAAATCAATTCACTTGTATTGATTTGTCACAAAGATTATAGTAACTTGTGATACTAGCCAGAAACAAGTACAGTGACCATTGGAATCCATCTTTGATAAAATCGCCAGACTATAAATTATTCTTTCTTAATAAATAGTATGTTTTTAAAAATTCTTTTACAACAATGTCAAAAAGAATGATGTTGAAAAGATGATTCCTCTTACTATTAACATTAAGCATTCAGGGATACATATAGATATTAACTGAGGTGTAAATTTCATATTTTCTCATTGAATTATTTTAAAATAATAGAAACTAATTTTTAAACACTACTTTATATCTTACATTTTCACTTATTGGATGTTGTAAAATAATTACGATACTTTATTTTTAATGGCTTCATAGTAAGATATTTTGACCAAGCATAATATGCATTATTTTTAACATTGGAGCCATTATTTTAGTTAAATTACCCATGAACATAATCACAGGATTTCAGCACTGTCTGAGTTTTCCTTGTTTCTGAAAGTCTGTGTTGCATATAGCTGACTTCACTTTTCTCTCAACTATGTTATGAGTTGAATGAATGTGGAATTTTCTCTACAGGCTCCTATGCTTGACACCAGTTTCAGAATGGTGATGCTGTTTGGTATAGAATGTTGCTGGCATGTTGCATGGCTGGCAAAGGTGGGTTTTGGACATTTTTCCACTTTTTTTGAGACAGGGAACTAGCTCTTGTAGACCAGGCTGATCTTGAACTCACAGATGTCCGCCTGCCTCTGTCTCCTGAGTGCTGGGATTAAAGGTGTACACCACAACTGCCTGGCATGGTCATTTTTTCCACTTTTATTTCTCTCATACATTACATTTTTTTCTCCCTCCTCTCCTCCCAGTCCCTTCCCCCTCCCTCAGACCCACTCCTCTTCTATTTCCCTAAGAAAAAAAGAGTAGGCCTCCCAAGGATATCCAGCAAACATGGCCTAACAAGGTACAATAAGACTAGGTGCAAACCATCATATCCAGGCTGGATGACGCAACCCACTAGGAGGAAAAGGCAAAGGAATCAGAGACATCCCCCACTTCCACTGGACATGCTTTTAAGTATTATAGCCCAACTACACATCTATTTAAACCTCTTTTCCTGATCCACTAATATGTGGGGAACTTCCACTGAATGCTTCAGGTGCTAAGAAACTCTACCAAGCTTTCTCCACAATGAGAGTCTGAAACTATGAGTCAAAATAACTTGGCCCTCCTGTAATTTTCTACTGTTGGATATTTGGTTACAATGATGAGACGTGTACTTCACAGGCAAGATAAGAAAGTTCATACATATGTTTTAGGGTCTACAATTCAGGAATCCTTTTAAATGAAGTACATTCAAAATCACATGCAAATTTAAGGTAAATACGAACAAAAAGCCAATCAATAGTGTTTACAGTTTTTAAAGCAAACACTACCAGAGAGTCACAGGAGCCATACTGAATAACCTTGGTTTTATGCTGTTTCAATGACTCTATGTGCTTCAAAATTTGTTTCTTATCAATTCTCCAAATGTGTGCTAGACATCTTACAGTGTAAATGATATTTGATTTGATGTATTGTCTAACTTTCTCATAACTTAAAGGGTTATGCAAATATTCTCAACGCCATTCCCATGCCTAAAAAACTAAGAAAATTAGACAAATCTACTAATCTCAAAAATATGCCCTCAATTTCATGTTCCTTTAATCCATAACTTCCCTGGCTGAAGAGAAATACAGTAAAGTGGAAGTTGGAATAGTGTGATGGGAAGATACAGTGGTCACAATCAGCTTCGTAAAATATTCCTTCTTTTGAAAATATTTTTGACTTGTTTTCCGGGTCTTCCCCATGAAGAAATATGAGATTTGTTGATATCAGCTCAATGGCAACGGTGGCTTTGTCTTTTTAAAGCTGAACTATTCCTAGGGCTGTACCCAAAGCATAAAAGAGTGATTTTCTCCATCTTGACCATCACTGACCTCCCAACAGAACAGTGAGCCAAGCTTCTGTCAGCGTGGTACAGGTGATAGGCATCAGACTACCTTCGTCTCTGTTCCAGCTGAGGCACATCTGTAGCTGTGAACACCTCACATCCTAATGTAATGGCAATGTTATCATCAAGCATGGTGCTGAGATTTTGACAGCAAAGTATCTCTGATAACTTTGTCCAAGTGAGTGTCTATAGCCCAGGCATCCTTCCACACCAAGAACATGTGCAGGAGTGGAGATATTTGTCACATTATCAATTCCAAAATCAGTTTTTAAAGCCCAGAAGTATTTAGCCTTGGACTTCAGCATATCTGCTTTGTTGATTATACAGAATGCTCCTTTTTAGCTGAATTCCTTGCAGATATCCCACCAAGATGAGTCCATGAATTTGAGTCTTAGATTCACAATCCATAAAAGCTAAAGTTTTAGTTTAAAAATGCAGAGCTAGAGAATGGCCAAAATTTTTTTTCTTACTTAAAAAAGGATAAGGAAACTGATCCAGCCAGGATATTCAGTAAGCCTGAAGTGAGTCTTGCATACTCATTGAAATGAGTTCTCACATTTGAACATCTTCCTTCCAACTTTTAAATCGCTCTTGTCCCTCTCTTCATAAGATCTTGGCAACAAGAGGCTTTCAAGCTTCATGTACTGAAATAAAGATAATTCAAAAAAGAAAGCTGCTTCAATTCTTTAAAATTCTCTGGATTTCTCTTGGGAAAAGCTGGATCTTTATCTTAGCCAAAAGGAATGAGTGTGTCAGCAATGACAAATTAAGGTTTGAAGGGGATAATTGAAATGAGGAAGTAGGAAGGTTAGGCAGCTTATCCCCAAATCCTGGATCAGACAAAAATAAGAAAGAGGCAGCATAGACTTCAGTGCAGATATGTGTCCTCAGGTCAAGGGCTGAGACTAGGTGCAAGCAAAGCAATAGAATAAAGAGAAACAGGAGGGGATGTTTTCATTTGTTGGTAACTGTGGCATGCAAATGAACAGGAAAAAGCTTATGTTTCCGTTTCTTATATTCCCTTTGTTTGTACAATTCCTAAGTGTTTACTAGATGTTTATTGAGTTCATCTTTCCTCATACACATTATAAGAAGTTATATGATTATTTTTTTCTTGTGTAATGATTTTTCTATTAGGTTTAAGATTTAACAAGTAATAGTACTTAATATTTAATGAATACTTATTTTGTGCTATGCACTGTGCTAAGTGTTTGCAAAGCCTCATTTAATACTTATCAACTTCATGACAATTATCTGTCTGTCTCTCTATCTAAATCCAACCATTTATTTCTAATTTCATCAATACTAAATTGCTTAGTGCACACTTCTTTCTACTTAAAACATCAACTGGTATCTTGTAGATATTCATGGAAGTTGAATTTCACAAAGATAATGAGATGGTTCAATCTGTAAAGTGTTTGCTAAGCAAGTTTAAGGAAGTCAGTCAGATCCCTTATCCATGAAATAGACTGGCATAGTGAAGTGGGTCTGTAAATCTCAGGGCTAAGGAGGTAGAGAGAAGAGGATCCATAGGGTTTGCTAAGCAGCCCATCTAGCTAATCAATAATCTCTAAGTTCAGTTTAAGACCCAGTCTCAGAAAATAGGGCTATTGAGATGCATGCACATGAACATGTACACATACACACAAATAAATAAATAATTTTATATGAATGTATAATCACATTTGTGATGATGAATTACTCTAATTACTTTTGGCACTAGGCCAAAAACTCATTATGCCACTAAACTTATGAACACTTAAATTTTGCATACACATACTACATTATTTTCATTACTTATGTAGTGATGTCTCTGTTGGTAATTCTAGAATGAAGGACCAAGAAAACGCTTTTCTCAAAGTCAAAAGTTGTAACCCTACAACAGGTGACCACATGAATTTGCATATGAACTCTTTATTTACTATCATTATTATTGAAATTATAATTTGATCATAGCATTTTCCATTCCTGTTTCTTCCTCCAAACGCTTTCATTATACCCTTGTGAACTCTCCTACAGGCTCATGGATGGCCTCCTTTTTCATTAATTGTTATTACACACATATGCACACATACACATATGTGTATATGTATAATCCATATGTAGCTATATACAAATAAATATATATAACCTTTTTGGCTGCACAGGGCTACATATATGTATATTCTAAGGATTGTGTGGCATTGAACAAAAAAATTGGTGTGCTATTTGCCGGGGAAAGCCTAACTTTCATGGTACTAGAACATTCCATGAAAGATCTGTCACTTTTAACTAATAATCATGTGCCTGGAATCCAAGACCTGGTTCACAGCATGGGTTCTTAGTTGGTTCTGGATCTTTGAGTGGAAAATACTTACTTAATTCACTCTTGGGAGTCATCCCATGAGTTAAGTTCTAGGTTCTGTTTCAGGAATCTGTAAAGGAAAGAGAAAATTGAATCTGAAATGAGATTGAGGTGTATGTGTTCTCTGAATTTGTTGCCTAATGCCACAAATTCAAAAGTACTTGCAGATAATGTGGGTACTTTTTATTATTTACACTAATTTTCTATAATTGGCAATATGTTATAGTCACATTTTGCAGACAAACAATGCTTTCAATATGTAATTTTGTAAATCACCAATGGTTGTTATCACTATTAAGATGTATATTGTTCTCCATTTAAATTGTATGCTTAATTTTTTCTTTTCAAAATAATTTATCACAAATTCGGAAAAGAAATAGAAAAATGAAGATAGTAATGCAATCTTAATTATTTCTACTTGATCCTACAACAAAGCAAACCAACACTGAGTATATAATCAATAATTAATGAGAATATTTGGGAGGTTGCTTCTTATGTTTTTCTAGATTAATCATACCTTTATTAAAAAAATAAAGTCTTGGATTCATAAAAATTTATTTATTTATCTACCTATTTATTTATTTTGAAGACATGGTACATAGTCTAGGCTAGCTTAAAACTCATTATGTTGGTTCTGGCCTTGAACTTTTTACTCTCATTCCTCCCCCCATTCAAGCACTGAAGTTACAACCATACCACCACGCACACACCTTCTACTTTCTTATGCTCAGATTACTTTCTATTCCTGCTAATATACATAGTATTCAGTTATCTTTCTTTTTCCTCTACATGTAACAATATATTTTGAGATTATTTTAAGAAAGGCAGGTAAATTAAGCTATACTTTTGTGAATGGTTCATGCATACATACAAGGTAATCCTGTAAATTTGTAAATGTTCATTGCCTATCATCTGAGGAGGGATAAAAAGGTGACCAAAAGATATCATTTACAGACTAGCCTGACATCTACACATAAATACTTAAAGGACAATGTGTGATTTGGATGTGGATAACTAACATACAAACTGTTTTTCGCTTTGTTAGGCTACCATAGCACTGTAGTGAATATGCTGATTATGAATATTTTGAATGAGTTAAATATCATTTGGAGGACACACCCAAGTTTTCCTTGTCTGTTTTAATCTTATTCTTAAGTTTAAAAAGTTCCCACATCTATTTATAATAACAAAATAAACAGTTCATTATACATCTGTTCATGACTTTACTGGGTGATTCAGCCTTGACAGCATCCTAGAAGGGTTTTGTAGCTGACAACAAAATGGCCCTGTTAGAACCTAACTGCCCAGTCTCTGCTTCCTACATGCAGATTTCACTTAACCTGGTTTTAATTGCCAAGGTTCTATGAATAATTTCATTTTAAATAAGAGATTTAGTTATTTTTCCCCCAATTGTCCAGATGTATCAACTTCCTTTGGTGAAGGCAGCCACTATTACGTTCTGGATCAGATTCCCTGGCTAACAGCTTCTCTGTGGATGAGCATTTATATTCTATGCTCCAGTAACTACAGTTCTATTCATTTCCTCAGCTCTGAGCCTTAGAATGTTCACCTGAAAACATTTTAAAAGCCCATAACTCTCAATGAAATGAAATGATCCATAGAAAGGGACGAGGGGGCCTTGCTCACAGATTTATCTGGTGATCTTGGGTTGAGTGTAAATGAGCTCAGTGTAAGAGGGAGTCAGTGCACACCTGTGTTTTTCCTTAGTTCAATCTGGACTCACCACTCTTAGTCTGTATGTATTTTATTTCTGTGGAATCATTTTTTTTTTTTTTACTCAGTTAATCGGGAAAACCTGGTATCAGAGACCTTTGCAATTTCCAGTTCTGGTCTCTGCAGCCAGCCGTCCTCACCCACAGATTTTCTTTGAGAATATATGTTTAGAAGGGAAGGGGGGCCTCCTCATTAGAAGGCTTCAAGTGAACTGAATTCTCATCTTAGATCAGGACACGGCTGTTTGTCTGCACCTTTACAGGGTGGATAAAGGTATCTTTTACATTAATAATGTACATAAGTTAACCCTATCTGCCTTGCTAACAGAAGTTCTGCATGCATAGCATCTCAGGGAGAGAAGAAGCAACTGATTATTCAAAGATGATGCTTCTGAAACAGAACATTGTCAATGCCTAATAGGTCCTTGCTAGTAAATAAGCAGAGGGAGAGGCAGAATGTTTACTTTTAAAGCAAGAAACCACTTCAGGTTATGTCATCACAGTCTGGTGGTCACTTTTTCCTGTTTTACCAAAGGAAAGGTTGTAGATTTAATCACCATGTCTGATAGAGGACTGGTATCACAAAGTGATATAAGCAAGTCCTCATATAGGACAGAATATTGAGTACATATGTGTAATAGCTCATACTATAACATGAGGGCCTGCTTTTTGGGGTTTCTGTCCTGCCCAGTTCCCATAGCGGGCAAGTCCCAAAGAAAATCACACAGAGGTCTCCTTAAGTTATAAACTGATTGGCCCATTAGCTCAGGCTTCGTATTAGCTCTTATAACTTATATTAACCCATTATTCTAGTATATGTTAGCCACATAGTTCAGTACCTTTTTCAGCGGACAGGTCACATCCTGCTTCCTTGGTGTCTGGACAGGACTGTGGAAAGAGCTTCCTCCTTCCCAGAATTCTCCTGTTCTCCTTGACCCACCTCTACTTCCTGTCTGGTTGTCCCGCCTATACTTCCTGCCTGTCTATTGGCCAATCAGTGTTTATTTAAAACATAATTGACAGAATACAGAATTGTCCCACACCACTTTCCATTGAAATTACAAAATAAACAACTCAATTACATGCAAAAAGGACAGAGTCACAGATATCACAAAAGAACTCCTTGGTTAGTAATCACATGGAATTGGTTAATACCTTGATCAAGAAATTAGGAATTGAAACCTCAGCAAGTTATCTCTGTAAAGTTATAGTGTGAAGAAAATTTATGAGACTAAAATCACTGTAATGCTGGTGAAGTTGTTAAACCTGGAATCCTGATATGTTTTTACTGTAAGTATAAAATGGGATGATATATGTATATCATCCTTACAAAGAGATCCTATCTATCTATCTATCTATCTATCTATCTATCTATCTATCTATCTATCTATCTATATCTATCATCTATCTATATTTATATCTATATCTATCCATATTGATGTATATATGTATATATTGTATAAATATATATGTATATATATGTAGTATATAATATCATCTATCCCTGGGGCTATCACTCAATAGTCAAGCAATTTTCTACTTTACATGGTCAATCTCTGTTATTATCAAAAGACTTAAAATTTTGAAAAATTATTTATAAGTAAGGAAATATTGGAATTTTATATAGTAGAATGTTACTCAATAGTAAGTACATGACATGTACAACAGTGGGTTTAGACAAGTTTTATTTTAACTTTTCTTGTATAAATATGCCAGATTGTGGGGAGATACCTACTTTGTTTCTTTCCCTTAGGGTTGCTTGAACATGATGATCAGGCTTCTAGGTTTGAAAATAGGAATGCTGATCTGAAATAGGGTTTCAGCCACAAACAAAAAAATACTCCTGACTCTTACATAAATTCACACTTTTGTTACGTTTCATCTGGTAACAATGCTTTCATCTGAGAATTGCCATTGTTGTCAAATCTCAGTGTGTACCAGGGTCTCTGAATTTTGACTTGGGAAGACAGGAATGGGGTCTTTGTGGACTCATTTCTTTCAGTTTTCCAGTTAGTGTGTATGGTGGCAGCTGATGAGAATATTGCATGATGGTCTTTGTTGGTAGCAGTTTTTGGTTTGAGAATGGTGGTTGACTTTATTTTCTGTATTTTAAAAAGTACACGCATACCAGACTAAGATGCAATTTCTTGTTGGGTACTGTCCTTGGGAGTATAGCACACTTCTCACTACTATCTGAGTTTTCTTTACTGCTGATCACACACAATGGTGTGCCATTGTGACTCAATCAATGTTCAGTTAGAACTTACTGTTTTCATATTTGGCCTTAGGACATAATCATGGAATCTTAAACTAGAACAATGACTGTTCCCATATTATGCAGAAACCCCTAAATTATTTGTCATTTGACTTTCCCAAAGGATGTGTTATTTAGCAATGATGGTGATTTCTTGAAACAGCTGAGATAGTACATCTTATTCCTGTGCCCCATTATTCTATCCCAGTGTGTAACTTAGACTGCAATGTGAGATGGAAGGACATGACGTGAATAGGATATTTTCCTCCCTGATAACAAGTATATACTTGGGAGTTGTTTTAGCCAAGGAAACCTAAGAAGAATGAGAGTGTTATAGCTGTAGGAGGAAGCTATAGGAGGCTTCCTGTTCTTCCCAATCTTCTTTGCCTTTACTTCTCACTAAGAATGGTAGTCACAGACAGCAAGTCTTCAATAGCTCAATAACAGAAGCACCTGGGGAACTCAGTAAAATTTGACTAGTTTATTGGAGTAGATAGGATCCATTTTTGGTGTTGTAAATTAGAAAAGGACAGACTTCAATGGGGACATTTTGAAGGAGAGAGGGCCTGCTTCATGGTCCCGGCTGCCTGGCTCCTGGCCGCACGGCTAGCTGAACCCCAAAATAATCACACGGAAATTGCTTTAATTAAATTACTGCCTGTCCCATTATATGTAGCTCTTCTTGGCCAACTCTCACTCTTGATTTAACCCATTTCTAATAATCTTTATGTTACCACGAGGTCGTGGCTTACCAGGAAAGCTTCTAACCAGCATCAGTCTTGGGCAGGAGAACCATGGCATCTGCCACAATTTCCTTCTTCCCAGCATTCTGTTCTGTCTACTCTGCCCACCTAAGGGCTTCCCTATCAAAAGGCCAAGGCATCTCTTTATTCAACTAATGAAAGCAACACACAAACAGAAGGACCTCCTACACCAGGGACATGAGGGTGATGGATAAGTTTACACCTATTAAAGAAATGTTCATTCAATAACTAACCATAATAATTTGGTAGATCACTGGTATTTGGGTTGCTAATGATGCTGTAGTGAAAGCTGCACAGGAGACAAGATCAATGCCTCATGTTTTATGTTTGGAATGAGGAGGTTTACATGAAGGAAGAAAATAAATTGATGGACATGCAAAGATAATTTCCCATTGAGATTAGAAAGGCCACACTAAAATGTTATAGAGGAAGATTTATAAAGTCCTTGGGAAGTCATTTAGTATATTTACCTCAAATATTTTATTCCTCCCGTCCTTCCTTAACAAGTGTTTACCAGCATTTTATCTATAACAAGTCTCAGATGGGGATGTAGGTAGAAAACAGGAAATGAGTCTCCTCTTAGAAATTGCTTATGTTTCGCTGTGGGAAACAATTAGTTAAAAACACAAAGGTTTACCTTTTGGAAACCATGAATTCAGTGAGGAAGTTTTAATCCCAAATATGGGGGAGAAAGACCACTGACTCAAATTATCACAGCCAAATTAGTTAAAGAAAGATTTTAATTCATGTACACTGGTTGCCTCCTCCTAAGACAGGTTTGAGATATCACCATTAGACATGGGAAGACATTTTTTTTATATAGATTAACGATAGTGGATTCCCAAACAGGGGATTTGGTGGGCAAAGTAGCTTAGGTTACAGAGGCAGAATATAACAAGATGGTCATAACAAGGTAGTCATACAATCTTTGAAATAAAGGTAGGCTTGCAAGATGGTCATCACAACTTTTTGAAACAAAGACATGTTACAAGGTGACCCTAAAATATTAATAACAATAGGTAGTTACAACAATAGGTGGTCATAACAACCATTTGAAACAGAGGCATTGTTGCCCTTTCCTGGGACAAGCAGTACATAGCCATTTGTAGTTAAGACTACAGATGGAGCATACCTCAATTTTTGAGAAACAGTGGAATGAACATAGATTGTCTTTAGTATAAGATACCTGTTAAGCCTAAGATGGAGGCAGGCTAGTGCATCAGAAGATGGATGGGAAGAAGAGTTTGAGTTTTGGTGACTTGAAGCAGGCAGAGTTGGTGGATGTGGGAGGGAGGAGGCTGATGAGGTGGTCAGAAAACAGATGTTGAACACCTTCTGTTTGATAGGAGACCACCATAAACTAGAGACACACAAATATACTTTGGAAGATAAGAAAATGATGTGTGTATTTCTGTTGTGTTGCTTTTATATAATTAGCTTGATAGGAAGGTATGCTTCATTTTAAATTTCTATTCATTATTTTAGCATAATTTAATCAGATATACTGTTAAAATATTATGTAACTAGAAGAAAATGGAAATGTACAATTACCTGAGGTATTTCATACCAATTTTGTGTAATTTTTGATGAAAATTTTTATCTAAATTATCTGTGCTCCAATCGCATTTAAAAATTTCTTAAGCTTTTTTTGACATTCAATATTTTATGGAGAAAACTACTAGTCACCAGCTTATACTCTCCCTGCTCCTTCTATCAACTCAAAAGACCCAAACAAAAGAAAATAAAACACATGTTTACATTAAATAAGTAAGTTAACAACACCCATTTCAAGAGAAACTCAAAATTATTCATAAACAAATAGGTAATTTGAGTCCTAACAGTAGTCCACATATGTGACAGAATATATAAAAAAATCAGTCTCAAAGTGCATTAAATGGGATACAAATTTGTCATTTGTTCAAAGTGTTAGAGTTATGTGCAATGTGACTTTATTTTAAACAGAGATGTCAAGTAAATGTGGTAGGGTGTTCTAATGAGGGCCACTTGGTCATTCCAGCTGCTTGGCAGCTCAGACCCGAATGAATCACATAGAAACTATATTATTTGAAACACTGCTTGGCCTATTAGCTCTAGCTTCTTATTGGCTAACTCTTTAATATGTATTAAATTACATATTAATTTAATCAATTTCTATTAATCTGCATATCACCGCAAGGCTGTGGCTTACTGGGCAAGATTCTGGTGTCTGTCTCTGGTGGGGCTACATACCTTCTCTCTCACTCTGCCTCCTTTCTCCCAGCATTCAGTTTAGTTTTCCCTGCCTACCTAAGTTCTGACCTATCAACCGGCAGTTTCTTTATTCACCAATGGTATTCACAGCATTCAGAGGGAATCCCACATCAGTAGGGAAAGATAATACATTTAAATCTGAATGTGCTCAAAGAAGGGTAAGTAGCTAACAGTTTCCTTAACTGTGGATATACCTGTTATGGTACACAGATTGAGTTGTTCCTGGAGGTATTTTCCTCTCTTCTATGGATTTAAAAATTAGGCTATATGGAATTTAACCATTTGCATACACTATTGGTCAATTATGGTATAACTCAACAAATATCTAAAGAAAACAGAGAGGAAATAAAAGGAAAAAAAATTAGCCTGACCAGAACAGCAAAATGAGCCTATTTGTGATTTAATGACTTATTTTCCAATGTTCTATTAGAAAACACAAACCACGAAGAATTCTAATACTAAAATTGTCCTGTTCAAGAGACCATCTTTGATGTTTTTCTTCCATTTTATTCTTGTGCACAATACATTTTGAAAATGTCACAGTGTGTTCTGCTTTTTCAGTTTGTCCTAAATGTCAGCCATTAAATTGACAATGACCACCCAGAATAGAATAGTACTGGGATCTAGAAATATGATTTTGAGCAATCTTGTGCAGACAGTTTTCAGAGAGTAATGCTTCTTGTTAATTAGACAGTGGCAAGAATCCAGGAGAATCACCTGTTCCTTTAGTCATCAGATACACAGCAAAGAGTGGGAATATATTACCATTTAATGTTATAATTCATTTCAAGTAGACAGCATCAGAAAATTACATGACTTATTCTTTCAGCAGGACTAATACAGTACTTTTACTAAGTATACAGTCTTTATATTAAACAAAAGCCTTTTTAAACTATATATAAATTATTTACTTATAAGTTTGTTATTGATATTCCCTGAGAATTATTTTATAAGATTGAATATTTTAAAATAATTAGAACCTTTTAATGACTTTGTTTGAAGGCCCTGAGTTCTAGTCCAAGATTAGAATTGCTAAGGGTCTTCCCTTACTTGAAAGTAGTTTCAGTTTGTCCCTTACTTAAATGAAATATTTATGCCATGGATGATGATTATCTCTCACTCTTAGTGTGTAACAAAGTGTTTACGATGCTTTTCAGCTCTACAATGTGTTCTTGGTATCTCTGAATTTTCCAAAGTTGAGTTGATGTATCTTATATTGAAAGCATGCCATGTGTTTAGCTCCCAAAGACTTTGCCTACTGCTTTGATAACTTTTGTCTTAGATTATTACTTTAAAAATAGTTCGGAGAGAATTTAACTAGGTAAATTTCATGTGTGATACAATCAGGAAATCATATCCACCTAATTATGAGATTGACTCTTTGCTAAGACTTCTTTAACTCTACTAACTCTAGAGAATCTATGGCTGTATCTATATAGCTACCTTTTCATGATCAAGAGCTTATGTAGTTATCACTCCAAACAATAAAATAGAAGTTACACAGAACACATTTTACTAATCCTGAATTTTAAAAGTATTGGTATTTTCAGTTAATGTAAATAAAATAAAATCATGGCCATTGAATATATACTCAAAAGTGTATTTACTTATTAGCACAAGTTCACTTGGCAAAGCATGCATGTGCTTTGAAAACAAATCAATTTTGGGTCAGTGAAATCAAAATGATCAGTACAGTAATTCCAAAGTGATTACTTACTGTTACTGTGAGTAAATCACAGACGCAGATAAAATGCTTCCTGTTTCATGAAAAAAAAAAGTTCTGTCAGATATTCTAGGCCTGTAGGTCAAAGAAGGATTCTGCAAAGGTGCAGAGGAATCTTGGGTACTGCTCAGACATCGAGATGTCTCTGTTGTTTTTATAGTTTTGGAAGTATTTTGCTATTTATTCAGGTAGTACTATATTTCTCTCAGGTCTCTGATGGGGTTGAAGACTAAATAGTTATAGTTACAGTTTTACTTAGTTATGATAAACAGTAAATTAGAGACAAAACTCTTGTCTTACCCCAAGAGAATAGGTAATGGAGTATTCTCTCTGAATTTGCCAAATACAAATTGACTGGATATTGTGACTATAATTCTTATTTGATAATTTTTCTTATTGCATACAGTTTCATTTTGTTAAAGTTAATACCTTTCATTGTTATTTAGATAATATCTGGCAATTGTTCTTATTGTATCTAGTTTTACTATGTAGAGTTAAAAACTTTTCCTTTTTTATTTAAACAAAAAGGGGGAAATGTTGCAGAAGAATTATTCACACTGCTACTCTCCTATGCCAATAAAGATAAACCTTGAATCAATGAGCAGAGTCAGTGATTGACTGACCTGAATTGGCCATGAATATGTTGGAGCACTAAGGAAGTTGGATAGAGAGGAACAGGAAGAGATAAGGAGGGAAAACATGGTCAGTAGGGTCAGCTGCTTGTTCCTCCTTCCTCCTCTGTTCCTTGGATGTATTAGGGTTTTATCTTGTTTGTTCCCAGCTGCTCTGATGTGGGAGTCCCCTATGTATGCTGTGATTAGCATTAATGAATAAAGAAACTGCCTTGGCCTGTTGATAGGAGAGAACTTAGGTAGGCAGGGAGGACTGGACTTAAAGCTGGGAGAAAGAAGGGTGGAGTCAGGGGACACCATGGATCCACGACTGGAGGTAGATATGCTGAAACTTTGCTGGTAGGCCACGACCTCATGGTGATATACAGATTAATAGAAATGGTTAAATTAAGATGTAGGAGTTATCCAATAAGAAGCTAGAGCTAATGCGACAAGCGGTGATTTAATTAATACAGTTTCTGTGTAATTATTTCGAGGCTAAGTGGCTGGGAACTACCAAACACCTTACCCCCAACACTGCTCAGTCCTGAAATAATCATACAGAAACCATATTATTTGCAATACTGTTTGACCAACAGCTTAAGCACATTTCTGGATAACTCATATCTTAAATTAACCCATCTCCATTAATCAGTGTATCGCCATGAGGCTGTGGCTTACTGGGTAAAGTTCTGGTATCTGTCTCTGGCAGGGCTACATGGCATCTCTTTGACTCTGCCTTCGTTATCTCAGCATTCAGTTTAGTTTTCCCCGCCTACTACTATTTTGTCCTGCACAGGCCTAAGACAGTTCTTTATTAACCAATGGTATACACAGCATACAGAGGGGAATCCCACATCACCCGGGCCAAGCAGTGATTTAATTAATAAAGTTTCTGTGTGGGTATTTTGGGAGGCTGGGGGGGGGGGTGAGAAACCAACAAGCAGCCCTTTTACAACAAATTGGTGCCCAATGTGGGGCTTGAACCTATGACCCTAAGATTAAGAGTCTCAAGCTCTACAGACTGAGCTGGCTCGGTGATATGGGATTACCCTCTGTATGTTGTGAATAACATTGGTTAATAAAGAACTGTCTTAGGCACACACAGAGAAGAGTAGAGGTAGGCTGGGAAAACTAAACTGTAGGCTGGGAGAAAGAAGGTAGAGTCAAGAGAAGATATGTAGCCCCACCAGAGACAGACACCAGAACTTTACCTGGTAAGCCACAGCCTCATGATGATACATAGATTAATAGAAATGGTTAAATTAAGATGTAAGAGTTAGTCAATAAGAAGCTAGAGCTAATGGGCAAAACTGTGATTTAATTAGTACAGTTTCTGTGTGCTTATTTTGGGAGTCTGGGCAGCTGGGAAACAAAGAAGCTGCCTTTTTATAACTGACTAGGATTTAATTTTTTAAAATTCCCCCACTATGCATAAAAGGTAGAATGCCTTCCTGAATATGTATCATGTCTCCTACAGGAACACTGGCAGTCTACATAAGTCTTTGGCCAAGGTCAATACTAATCTCTAATTTGATCATAGGGAAAGCAGATGTTTTGGTAGTCAATTTAGGTGTTATAGGATAAGTATCTCCTTTCAGCAACCTGCTGGTGATCTGGATGAATTGCTGAGTATAAATTTCTCGAACCTCAAATCTCCATATACAAACCCTGCCATGGAAGGGAGTGAGCAGGAGGAGTTTAGAGAGAAAGTTAAGGCCAGCAGGGCTAGGCCTTGAGTCTCAGCAGATGTGTTGGGCCTCATTCTTCTGAAGCCATAGGTAAACTGATTGACCTTGGTATCTTCTAAAATCTAAGGGACCAATATCCTGTTGTGGTCAAAATGTCAAAGGAACAATTATCTTGAGATGAAGCGATAAGGTTATAAGATGAGAAAGATTGATCCAGTGAGACAATCCATTGAGCTTTGTGGCAGTTGAGGTAATAAGACTGACCTTGAGAGAGAGGAGAAGGTTTGTGACTGGGAGGAGAGAAGAAGACCAAAGTCCTCAATATTTATCAAAGAAAAAAGGGAGTAAGAATGTGGCTGGAGCAAATAATGGTGAGTGAAGTTCCAAAGGAAAGCACAAAGATAGCGTAACAAGGAGCTAAAAAGGTGCTGGAAAATAAGACATGAAGCCAGGAGGCAGAATTGACCATCTATATATGAGCTTACAAGGGGAGATGAGGTCAGGTTTCTAAGGGAGGGCTCTTAGTCATGGAAGCGCCAAGGCAAGAGTTTTATCCAATCAGCATGAAGCTCTTAGGAGAATTTGATAATGCTTTTGAGAGAGCACTCGGCTTGTTCAACTTTGCTCGAAGGCTGGGGCAGACAGGGAATATGGCTGTACTACAGGATGTTGAGAGTGTTAGATAAAGTAAACTCAGGACATTATCTAATTGAAGGGAGGTTAGAATTCCAAGGCATGGCCTGATTTCCATAAAAAGGAGATCAGAGACTACCTGTAATCCTTTGTTAAAGGTGGGGAAAGCCTCTACCCATTCCTAGAATGTGTCTCCCCAGACCAAGCAGTATTTGAAATGTCTAACTGTGGGTATGTGGGGGTGAAGTTGAGCTACCAGTCTGACTCAGGGAGGGATATCCTGGATTTATAAATCGGAAAAGGGATGCTTTGATGCCTAGAAGTATAATAGAAGTTTGACAAATTTTACAAGAAGCAGTAATAGCTTTTAGAAAAGACAGATCCACTGGGTGGGGTGTAAGTAGGTTTTAATGAAATGAGACAAAGTCTGGATATTAGGCTGGAGAAGCTGGTACAGATAAAACAGAATTTGTCAAGTGTCTGGGGAAGATAGTATAGATGTTGTCTGTAAAGTGAGGGTGTTCCATGACGTGTGAGAGAGATCCAGGTCTCCCAGAACTGAAGCACTAGCTGCCTCATCAACTTGGTTATTTCCTTTGGAGACAATAGAATTGTCCTGTTTGGTACAATATGCAATAGACAATTCCTGTGGTGGCAGGAAGATAAGAGGCCTATAGGAGAGCTATAATTTGGTCTGAGTTGGTTACAGATCTTCCTTTTTGTCGTTAGTAGTCAATGTTCCTTCCAAATAGCAGCATGTGACAAGAGAGTGTGAAAAGCATACTTGGAGTCTGTATAAAGGTTTAGGTATTATCCCTTTACTAGTTGAAAAGTGCAAATTAGAACTGCTAATTCAACCTATGATTTGTAGTTTGGGTTAGATGAGCCTGTGCTTCAACTACCATAGTGTCAGAGATAATGACATGTAACCAATATTTAGACTCCTTCGTGTAGGAAGGCTCTATCTGTATACTAAGTATAGGCAGTTTGAGGTAGCACTCCCTCTTATATATGTATGAAATGATGCAGTAGCTCTTCTATATTCTTAGTGCAAGAGATGGGGAGTACCTAAGGATTGGTCATGGATGGAAATTTGAAATGTTAAGAGATGGACATGGCTGGCAAGTAATCATAGTATACTCTATCAGTGTTACCAGAAGAGAGAGAACATGGTAAGGGGGTAGTGTTTGGAAACACTATATATCTTAGAAGGTGGGACAGGTTGTGAGGAGAGAAGACAGTAATGGAAGACCTAAAGGCTAACCTCTTTGACTTACCTATTAGAAGTTTGGCTGTGGACGAGCACACAGGCAAGGTACCCATCCTTGAATAGCAGTTGATGTAGCTGGTCAAAGGGTTTCCATAGCATCAGTTGTTTTGGTTTGGGGTCTTTCTCATCCCTCCATGGTACAACTAAGATTTCAGCCTGTGGAGTCATGGATCCTTTCTCTAGATGTTTAAGTTTGGTCCTAATACTGGGGAAACTCTGAGAGGTCATAAAGAGTCGTCTTCCATCAGGGGTTTTGGGAACCAGATGGGTGTATTGTAAGAGGGCCTTTGTAAGGTGGTTTATGAAGTGAGATGAGCTTTGTATTTTTCCTGGATGACCTCTTGGATTTTTCCATTAGCTTACTGCTTTAAGGGTGGCCTTGCAGGGACCAGCCAGGCAGGAAAGTTATAAATTAATACCATGGATGCTCCCTATGATATTGTAATTTCATTCAAGGTCTTGGTTGAGTACTGTCTTGGTCTTGACTGGATGTACAGCATTCCTGTGGAGAATTTTATCTGCATGCACCCTAGTCTGGTTCCAGACTCACCTTTGCTCATATAGGAGAAGATGATTTTTGAGAATCATATAAACATCATGGAAAGTGAGGTTGTATACCTAAATTCTTTAATAAAGGTTGAAAATTAGTAGTGTAGGACCCCAATCTCTTTTCTATCTGAGAGAGTTCACTTTATGAAAAGGGGATATGTACCCCAACTAAGACATCCATTCCAGCAACCTCCCACAAAGGGATAACTATGATCAATTGAGGCAGCATCAATAGAAGTGAAGTAGGTACTTTACTTCCTGGCAGAGCAGGAGCAAGTATCAGGAGGACTAGGGGCTGCTGCAGTGAGCTGAAAGTGGGAGAAAAGTATGGTTAATTTGAGCAGGCCGTCACTGAGGAGGGAGAAAGTGAAACCTGAGAGGTTAGAGAAGGAAAGGTTGAGACCAATAGGTGGGATGTTCCTTATCTGGACTGAAAGTAGTGGAGGAATAACTTTGTTCAGGCTTCATAGCTAGAAGAAGCTAAGTGGGGAAACAGGAAGAACAGAAAAAATGCTTGTAACAGTGGTAAGAGAAAGCTTGGATGTAGGGAAGTCTTTTTCCATTTCCCTATCACTCACAATGGTTGTAAAGTTTCCCAATAATACTGAGATCTAGGGTGCCTTTACCTGGCCATTTGGATTGGTTATCTAAAGGATATTAAGGCTCTATTTTATTGCAAATGTGAACAAGTTTAGGAACCTTCAGGTTGAATGCCCGGTAGAGAGGTTAGAGTTTTTCTTAACAGCATTCCCATGGATGAGAGACAGGGCGAAGGAAAAATGTCTCTGTAACCTGTAGTCACAAGGTGTTCCCAGGATTCAGGGAGGACTGGAGCAAAACATAAGCCATTCAGTTCATTACTACACTCAGTGGGTATCAGGGGCTTAGCCTGGCTAAGCTGGAAGAAAGACTTGGCACCTAATCAGGCCTCCAGGGTTTTCATGGAGGCCAGACAGTGAGGTCAGAAGGCCAGGACAAAACAGAGCTCTAGGAGGGTGTTCTTATCCATAGAAAAGGGTCAGGGATGGGGTTGCAAAAACCACAAGAGTCTAGAGGAACTGTGAGATTATGAGCAGTTCCAAAGAGAAGGCAGAAAAAGGCAGGAATGGGTACAACAGCCTAGTTGGGCCTAAGGAAACTTTAGTATTGCAGCTCCCAGCGTGGGGGTTTGGGGCAAGGTCAGGTAAAGAGAGCCAGCCATAGCCCTAAAGATCATTGCTGGGGCTACCTCCAACTCCAAGAGTAACAGAGGGTGTTAGACACTCAATGGTCTCTTCCTGGGACTCAGGGAAGCATTTACACTAACAAAAGGGGGAATTTACCCATCTGTGGCTAGTAGATGGAGGGCTGAGTGATTGCCAACCCAGAATGTTAGTCCGTTGTGGTTGGACTAGAAATGAGGGATAGGATCCCATTTGCTGTGATGAGCTGACCTGTTGAACATGCCTGAAAAGGGGTGTGGTGATTGGTAAAAGAAAGAAACAAAAGATGGAGTCAGGAGGGCTCTCAGTGAATACTGTAGCAACCTAGAGTTTACTTCTTTTAGCCCTTCTATACTCAAAGCAAAAGAGGAGGGTAAAAGACTTCCTTCCCATGATACAAGGAACAAACAAGTGTAATTACCTCCTTAATAGTCAAAACATCTAGTAACCTCTGTTGCAATGAGGGGTTCGGGCTGTGTTTTTGGCACAGGGCCCCTTGTTCTGTCCTGCCCAGCTCCTGGTGCATACTCGAAATAATTACACGGAAACTGTACTCATTTAAATACTGTCTGGCCCATTATCTCCAGCCTCTTATTGGCTAACTCTCACATATTTGTTTAACCCATTTTTAATAATCTGTGTGTCACCATGAGTCGTGGCTTACCCGGAAAGATTTAGCATGTGTGACCTGGCGGGCTTCATGGCGGGCGGCTCGCTCTGGCTCTGTCCCCTTTCCAGTATCCTGTTCTCTTTTTCCTGTCTATTTAAGTCCTGCCCTATCAAAAGGCCAAGGCAGTTTCTTTATTAACCAATAAAAGCAACCCAAATACAGAAGGACCCTCCTACAAACCACGCCATTTAATCAAACATCCTGTTATTTGGTCTTGAGGTCCAAGACATCTAGTAGCCACACCTTGAAACATGATTAATAAAAACTCAGAGACAGATATTAGAGTTCAACCTGAAGATCAGAAAAGCAAAGAAGCCAGCCACTGGCTCTTACCTTGACTTCAGTATGAAGATGGAGATCCTGCCTTCAGGAAAAGTCAGAATAAGTCTGTGCCTGAGATCTGTCTCCTTCTGTTTTATAATCCTGTCTAGTTCTGGGATTAAGGGCATGCACCTGGTTTCTATGGCAAGCTAGTGTGGTTACTGGTATTAACGGTGTGTGTCATTATGGCTACTGGGATTAAATGTGTGTGTCATTGCTGCCTGGTCTGTAAGACTGACCAGCATGGCTGTTTTACTTTTCAGATTCACAGGCAAGCTTTATTTATTAAAATACAAATGAAATGCCACTACAACACCTTTGGCCAAACATCCTGTTCTTTGGTCTTGACAAGTTTGAACTCTCTGACCTGTGTCAAAATGGAAACAGAGTCACTGTGAGCTCCCACACCCATTGAGGCTCCAAGGGGGAGCACAGTCACCAGGAGAGCCTATCTGAGTCACTAGTCATGGAAGCACTGTGAGTATTACAGCTTTGAGAGGGAAGGATTCCCCAGTAGAATTGTTATAGTTCTGAGGGAAAAGTTTCTCTATTGTAAGTGTTAAAACTCTGAAACCAAAGATATCCTAGCAGTCAGGAGTCAAAGAATACTTCAAAGTCACACCACACAAACTTCACACAAGAGATTTATTAGGAGAGACACAAGAGAGGACTGCATCTCCTTGGGTGAGAAGGAGCTTGGGTGAGAAGGGAATTGTACAGGATACAGGCATATAGGGTTCTTAAGGGGAAGAGTTTTTCTGGGTGGATATTTCCATGGTGATTAGTGGGATTTCAAGCCAAGTCCAGAGATTGGTGGGATTTTGACTTCAGGGATTGGTAGGTTTTGAGTTCAGAGATTTGTGGGTTTGGTAGGTTTTCAAACCCAGAAGTGGGCTCAAACCTTTACCTTACACTAGGGAAACCAGGATTGTCAACCACACCAGCCTATTTTCTTCAAAACATGACTTCTATTTCTCTTTAGGTATTTGATAATAAATATTTTGGTTTGCTGGGGATTACTGCAACCCTGCCCCTGCAAATGTCTTAGACTGTAGTGGGGATGATTTGTGGGACGTAAAGAATGAAAATCAGGACAGTGCCATCTTTGTAAGCACTGGCTCTTACTTCCAGGATCTGACCTCATCATTTACTCTTCTTACACATTTAAACAAAGGAAATGGATGACACCTAGCCATCTGCAATGCCTCAGCAAAAAGTAGTCAATCAACCTGGAGGTTATTTGCTATCCTATTAGGAGCCAGACATTATTTAGGACCAGCAGTGAATAGAACACATCCCTATAAAAAAAGCCCCATGTACTTTTCATCCTCCCCAATACAATCTATTCTTATGTGTATCACAGATCCTTTCTCTAGGCCCTAACACTGAGCTGTTTACCAGCCAGTAGAATTTATTCTTCCTGTGAAGGTCATAGGTTTCAAGTTCTACTATGTTTAATTGTGTAAGAAAAGTAAATTGCAAGGTCAGACTCTTAAAGAATGACCTATCTAGTGCTTACAAAGATGGCACTGTTCTGAGTTTCATTCCTCGCCTCCCACATATTATCCTCTCTGCAGGCAGGGAAGCTTCAGGGGGTAAGCGTGGAGGTGGTAGCCAACAAGCCAGAAAAATTATTATCAAATACAAGAGAAGTAGAAGTCAAGATCACTTATCCATTTGCGGGATTCTAATATTGCCTATTTTAGATAAGTTATTTGTACTTTTGTTTATATTTATTGACTCTGTGTGTGTGTGTGTGTGTGCCACAGCATTTGTGTGGAAATAAGAAGGCAATCCATGGGATTCAATTGCTTCCACAATGTATGTTCCTGGCATTGAACTGAGGTCCTTGTGCTTTGATGCAAGAGCCTTTACCCTCTGACAGGTCTCTTCAGCACCTGGTTTGCGGACTTTATTAATCCTTTGGAACATTTAAAAATTCTAATAAACATGAAAAAGGAGAAATGCCTAAACATCATGTTCTATGTAATTTGTTGGTCCATTTCTAGTAAAGGGTTGTCTTTAAACTCCCCAGATGCTATTTCTACTCCTCCCAGGAGCTCATATATAAGTAACTTCCTTACTCAAGTCAAGACCTGAAATGGCTGTTTACATTAGGAAGACAGTGTTTTAACTATTCACTTTAAAGATGATATAAGAAATGGAAAGGATATTCATTTTAAATGAATTTTGACATCTCATAGATTTTTATGTTCTATAATTTACACTTGTGCTCAAAAGACTCTTCACAGCAAATATGATTTTGTTCTGAAATTTATGAGATAAAGTGAATTGAGCAAACATGATTTGAACATACTGTTTCAAAAGAAGTAAAAATACACATATGTCATTGTCATTTGAATTTGGGTGACTCATCTCTAAATAATTTCATTGGAAATAAATTCTAGTCAGTTACTTAAATTACAACCCACAGAATTCCTGAAATTCCTATACTTTCAAATATTTTTTAAAAGAATCAAATATTTACTTTTAAGAATTTTTTTTGCAAACAAACTGTTTTACCATAAATGTAAGATTTCAATTGGGCTTTTAAAGCATAACAAAGCCTGCTCTCCCTTTCATGATAAATATATTTTAGCATGCCTTAGTCTTCATTATCATGCTCAAAGCCTGTGTTTCTAATTACATGGTGTCATTTTTTTCATTCTTCAGCCCTTTGCAGCATTTTGTTTTCATTTCTGAAATGTTCTGTGGTTGTCTTGTCTCTAAAAGGCATTAATGCAATTTCCTTTAAACTTCAGATCATCCAATTACCAGAATAGCACTCTGTAGTCAACACATGAAAAAAATGAGTCATCTGTCCATTTGCTGTCTTTTGTTTCCTTTCCTGATTGAAGGGTTCAATAAATTGCTTCAGCTCATAACGACTATAAAAGTTAAATACTATTTTTATCCATTCAGCTGGGTTTTAAATACAGCATGTGCACCCATCATTCTGTCATGGGCAGGAACTCTGAAAATTCTTGACAGCTTATAATCTTCTTGCTCATATTCACAAGTGAAAATGAGTATACTTGCAGGCAGGAACTTTACACACTAATTTTTGAATCAGCTTTCAGAAAGAAAACAAATCTGAGAGAATCAATGCTCTCTATTCCTTTAAAAATTCTCATCTTAGAGAATAAAATATTCAGAGTATAAAGATTGCACTTGTTACTTGTCAATACTTAAAGGATGAACTATATAGCTTCAATTATTTATGAAAATACTTTTACTCACTCAACTTTTCTCAGGTCTCGCTTAAAGCTTTATGGAATCTATTTTAAGTCTAACAAATCTGTTGAGGAAGAAACCATAGAAGAAGAATGTAAATTATCATTTACTCCATTTGATTGCATCAAGTCCTGTCTCAATTTATCCCTTAGCCTGTTCTATTAATGTTTGTTGCATTTTTATTTCCTAAAACTTATGGTTTTACTTCTAGATAACTATTTCACCTTGTAAATAAAAATTGTAGAATAAAGTGCAATTCTATTTTTTGTCTCTATGAGCTTATGCCCTACTGTGTATGAAATACTATGATGTCACAATGGATAGCTGATTGAATGAAATAAAATCTAGAATTACTTGGTTTGTTTAGTTTCACAGCTATGTTGCTAACAAATACATTTCATGTGTGATGTTTCTAAACAAAATTTTAGAAATCGCTGTGGAACTTTATACTACAAATCTTTTTGTCTATGAGGTATGAGGATATTTTCTTTTCTTTTTAAAAATTGTATCCCTTTTATTAAATGTAGATTTCTTTTTTAGATAATATATCCTGATTATGGTTCTTCTCCCTCTACTCCTCCCAGTCCTTCCCCTTCCTGCTGCCAATCTGGATCCACCCTCTTTCTGTATCTAACTAGAAAATATGCAGACTTCTAAAGGATAATTATGAAATAAAATAAAATAAATATAACATACTGGAATAGAACAAAACAACCAATCAAAAGGAAATTATCCAATAACAGAGACCTATATATTCACACTTTCAGGAATCCCATAAAAACAATAAACTAGAAGCTGTAAAATACTCAAAAGACATATAGGGTAAAAAGAGAAATATATGTGCTTTATATATGATATATTGTAAATGCATAAATATATTAAAATATTATTATATACATATAAACATATTAACATGTAATTAAATTTAAAATGACAGGGAAAGCCCTGATGGGACATTATGAGACAAGGAACCCCCAAGGATGCCTTTGAGTTCCTTTCCTGTTGGCCATCTACTTCTTAGTATGCAGCCTACCCTTAAGACTAGTTTGTTTTTCCCGTGAGACTCCCATGGAATAAACTAAGTTTTTATTTGTTTGTGGTTATCAATTGAAGATTGCTTCTGAGCTAGGAGTGAGGACAATGTGTCCACTTCTCCACTTCAGCTCTAGAACGCCATCTGGTGCAGACCTGTGCAGGCCCCGTGTGTGCTGTCTCAATCTCTGTGCAATCATATATGCTTTGATCATATTGATTTAGAGTGCTTTGTTTTCATGGTGTCTTCTATTTCTCTGGCTCTTACACTTCTTCCACCATTTCTTCTGTGAGCTCTGAAGGGAGGAAATTGATGGAGACATGCAGTTTAGGGGTGAGTGTTTCAGGGTCTCACACTCTTTGTATAATATCTGACTGTGGGTCTCTGTATCTGCTCCCCTCTCCTTCCGTAGGAAGCTTCTGTGATGATGGCTGAGCAAGGCACTAATCTATGAGTATAAAATAATGTCATTAGAAATGATTTTATTACTACTTCTTTTGTTTTAGAGAATAGTAGTATTTGGTTTTATACTACTCCCCTCGGCTATTTAGTCTCAAGTTGGTCATCACCCAAGGATTGTCGGGTTTGTGTTCCAGCTTGTGGAGTGGGGCTTAAGTTAGGTCATATATTGGTTGGTTACTCCCACAAGCTTTGTGTCACTATTGTGTTAACATATGCTAGGTTGGGCATATTCAGATCAAAGGGTTTGTAGCTGTATTGGTATTTACATTTCTCCATTGGCAGTATGCCAAGTACCTTCTTCTACCAAAGACACTAGCAAATAGGGGTGAAAGCTCGATATAGGTATTCATTCAACTTCTCCAAGTTCAAGGAATTGTGTTGGTGTTGTTTTCAGCAATGAGGCCTTGCTACCAGTTTATGGAGAGCAACCTCTAGTCTTGGTAACAGCCTGGGTTGTTTGAAAGTTTCATGGGACTGCTTTGGCCAAAATTTCAATCAGATTTAACCTAATCCCAGAACTAGAAGCTTCATTTGGTAACAAGTGGTGGTCAGTTGGGGCTCTCTCTCCCCATTATTTGATGATTTATTTAGTTTACCATGGTATATGTATATATTTTAGGAAACTTCTATTGTATCAAGTGTATTTATTTTAGCTATCTCCCTCCATTGCCCTCACTCATCCCCTCTATGCTCCCCTCTCAGCGTGACCCTCCCATGCTAATCCCCTCATCCATCCATAGCTATTATTCTCCTTTCCTAGAGAGATCACCACCACCACCACCACCACCACCTCCACCTCCACCACCCCCACCCCCACCACCACCACTATTCTGTCTCTTATTCTATAAAACTTCTATGGTTCTATGATTTATAGCTTGGTTAAAAAATTAGTCACTAGTGCGAAATATCTTCAAATTCTTTATGAAGGCATTTAGTACTCTGAACTCTTAGCACTGCTTTCATAGTGTCCCATAAATTTGAGTATGTTGTATATTTATTTTCATTGAATTCTAGGAAGTCTTTAATTTTTTTCTTTATTTCTTCATTGGCCCAGTGGTGATTCAGTTGAGTATTATTCAGTTTCCATTAGTCTGTAGGCTTTCTGTAATTTGTGTGTGTGTGTTTTTTTTTTAATTCTAAGTTTAAGCCATGGTGGTCTGATAGGGGTTTATTCTAATTTTTTTTAATCTGTTGAGATTTGCTTTGTGACCGAGTGTGTAGGGCCCTTGGCAGTGGGACCAGGACCCATCCCTGGTGAATGAGCTGGCTTTTTGGAGCCCATTCACTAGGGTGGGATGCCTTGCTCAGTATTGATGCAGGGGGGTGTTTGGTCCTGCCTCAACTTAATGTACCAGGCTTTGTTGACTCCCCATAGGAGGCCTTACCCTTTCTGAGGATTGCATGGGTGACTGGTTAGAGGCAAGGTGCATTTTGGGGGAGCAGAAGGAGGAGAGAGAGAGTAAAATGTGGTTGGTATGTAAAATGAATAAAAAATTTAAAATAAAAAAGAATCATTTGCTTGAGCATGTATTATAAATGTGTGTGTTCATATTAACACACTAGCAATTAAATAGCTGCTTAAAATTTAAAGACTTTAAGATGAACCATGATTAAAATTATAATTTATACACTTTTCCTCTTAATAAGGAGGCATATACACACATTCAAGTAGTTGATAATTTTAATGTTAGGATTCTATTGGCTTTTGAAGAACTGCTCACTTACTTTGTTTATAGGCTTTTGATCTTATTGAAATTCAAATCTGAAAACATCTGTTTCTCCAATCCATATTATCATTATGAACTAAGAGACAATTCAGAACTCAAGGGAGGTATCTGTGTTTCATTTATAGAAAGAGCTCATTAAAGTACTAGAATCAGAATCATGTATTGGTGCTTGTATATGTAAGAAATTATATTAAGTATTTAATTTTGTTTCCTTAATTATTTCTTTCTCAATTGGACTATGGGAGTCATATAAGTGAAGTCTTCAAATAAATGATTACAGAAATGTAAGATTGACTATCTTGGTTACCATAGGAATTAGAAAGAATTTTTAAAACATATTTCAAGGTGGTGACCTTGCAGAAGATATTTCTCATGGGCATCTGCACTTGTTTAGGTACCGTCTTTTGCAGTTGAATGAGGTAATGTCTGATCTACTGCCTTTGCCACAACCTCATTGCAGATCATTGCCTCTCAGTCTCATAGCTCTAAGAACCTCACCATTTGTCCTCCAGATCAACCTTTCCACTGCATCTCCTGTCCGCTGAGATCTATGTGTTCTCCAAATTGCTTCCAAGATTATGTTGCCAAAATCCAAATTCAGTTTTATAAACTTTCAACTAGGTTTATGAAGACTTAAGGATATTTCACTCCTGTGCTACACCCATTTTAATTAGCTTCAACTTATTGAGGGATCTTTGCTCCAAGAAGCTGAGAGCTTGGTACTCAGAGCTCTGTTCTATACTTCCATTGATTTCTGTCTTATCAAATTGTACCCTAAAAGGAAAGATGATTTATTTGCTTTTCTCAGTGAAGTGTCTGTTGCCCCAGTAGGAGTGATGGTGAGAACGAGAGTGTCAGGGAGGGACAATCGAATGTTTTTCTAAAGTTGCATGTCCTCTTACTTATAAGCATAGCCAGGTATCAACTTTCTCATTAGACTGTCAAGTGCCCAAAGGTTTTGGGTTAAAGTAAATGTACCTGAAGTCCTGAACCACATTTTATGTTTTGTTAGATATATAGCAATAACAGTTTCTGAGTCTAAATTTTAAAAAAAGGTGTAACATTGGGGTACAAATGTTCAACCCATAGTATAGGTTAAGGAATCACACAGATTATAAAGGCTGAAGCTAAGGAATAAAGAGGCAAGAGTTCAGACTGCTCTCAGACAGACCAAATTGGGTATGGAAGGACAAATTTTGCTTCATTTTGTAAATTAAAGAAGGTTACTAGAATATTTAAAGCAGTGAGGAAGGGTAGATTATTTTTCTTTCCTTTGAAAATTTATTGACTACATTAGTGTATGATGCATGATGGGGAAGAGGAGTGCAGGAGGGTATAATGGGGCTTTAGGAAGGAGATGAGAAAATGCCTTAGATGGGGAGTTGTGCAAACAGTATAATTCTTTTTCTCCTGGTATCTGTTTTACCAAAAATATTATTTGACAATATGAGTGAAAGAGAAGAATAGAAATGACTTGGTGTGAGCTATTAAGTTTGTGTTTATGTAATTATAAAAGAAAGAAAGGCTATGAGGGCCAGTTTAAATAGCAGAGTAAGTGAGCATGTAGTATTAAGGTTTAGGTCCTTGTAAAATATATTGGTAAGACAACTCATGCACAAGAATGGAAGGGGTGAAATTTGAGTTCATGCAGTTTCTGCAGACAAATAGAAATTCCTGAGATTGGATGAGACCAAAGGGTGTGTAAAGTTATAAGTATACCTTGGCAAAAAGGCAATAATTTGAGAGGACCAAACAAATCAGGGGGTGTTATCAGGTAGATTCTGCAGAGCAACTAGATTGTATTTAGAACAAGAAGAAAAACAAAGCTTAGACAAGAAAATATGGCTAGATGTGAACTGTCAAACAAAGACTTAATTCCAGAAGTGTCATGAAGGCTCCAGTAAGATGGAAACATGAGGCCCGTGTGTGTGTGTGTGTGTGTGTGTGTGTGTGTGTGTATTCTTTCATTTCATATGATCTTTGAACATGGATTTCTTCAAATGACTTTGGTGAAAGTGATGTAGAGAATGATGGGGCTTGTTAAAAAGCAAAGATGTTTGGATTCTTGGCAAAAAGGAGAAAGTTTACCAAAGCTCCCATGCCTGTAAAATATGAGCACATTGCTGTATCACAGCTGTACTGGTGGCATAAAATAGGTGTTTGCTTTCTCTTATCTGATTTCTTGTGTGGGAGGAGTGGATATAGTGCAAAAAAGCAGTTGTTAGACATGACTATGCAAACACAGCAACAATCTGGGTGGTAGACAAGATAAATTTAGTCAAATTAATGCACTAATAATTTGTCCCCAGGAGATGAAAATTCCTGTTGTAATTTTTTCTCACATATGTAAGCACATTGGTAAAAAAGCAAAACCACAAAACTAAAACAAAGAGCCACTTGGTTTAAGCGAAAGAAACATTGATGACTTTGACATCACCTTTCCTTTGGTTATTAATAATATTTCTATGTCTGTAAACCCAAACTTCATAACCCTTACTATAAAGTATAGATTGGATCTTTAATTTTAATAACACTTAAAAGAGTAGTATATTATCAAATAAAAATAATCAGCAAACAATTATAACAACATAAAAAGAAGGCATGTTGTTGGGATCCAAGTGTATTATTTAATTTTTTGATATTGTGATAAACACTATGACCCATGGAAGAAAGAGTTTATTTTGATTTGAGGCTCCAGAGGAACATTCCGTAATGACAGAGGAACCATAGCAGCAGGAACCTGAGAAGCCATATCGTTTTTTACATGCAGGAAGCAGAGAGTGAACAGGAAGCTGGGCAAGACTTATAAACACTCAAAATCATCGATAGTGACATACTTCCTCTAGCAAGGCTACATATCCTAAAGGTTTGGTAACTGCCTCCAAACAGTCACCAAACAGAGACTAAGGGTTCAAATATCTGAACCTGTGGTAGACAATTTTCTTTCAAAACACCACAGGGAGATAGAGGAGACTTGGCCAGTAGAATAAGGGCTATGAATATGTTTATGGTGAATATGATTATGCTTCATGTAAGACATTTTTATTACTAGAGAAAAGATACAATCAAGACAAAAAAATTCTTAACATCAACAATCACCACTTGGTGAAATTCTCTAATGCTTCTTTCCTGGGTTTAAATCTTAGATACTTTCTCTTTGTGTTCTGAAGTAATTAGAATGGATGGGTGAATACTGATCATCTACAAATAACAAAATAGAAACAATGTTTCACTTTTAACCTAGCTTTTATATAAGCCTGAGTGCAGCTGCAAAGTCAATATCCCATGACCCATGGGTGTCTCAGCTCTTTTTATTTTTTTATTTTTTCCATTCAAAAAATTTCCCTTCCTCCCCTCCTCCCACTCCCCTCCCATTTCCCCACTCACCCTCCTCCCTCCCTCTCCATCCTTAAGAGAGGGCAGGGTACTAACTCCAAGGGAAGTCCAAGGCCCTCCCCTCTTCATCCAGGCCTAGGAAGGTGTGCATCCAAATAGACTGGGGTCCCAAAAAAGCGAGTACATGCAGTAGCAACAAGTCCCAGTGCCATTATCAATGACTTCTCAGTCAGCCCCCTTTGTCAGCCACATTTAGAGAGTCCGGTTTGATCACATGCTCGTTCAGTCCCAGTCCAGCTGGATTTGGTGAGCTCCCATTAGTTCAGGCACACTGTCTCAGTGGGTGGACCAACACCTCGCGGTCCTGACTTCCTTGCTCATCTTCTTCCTCCTTCTGCTCTTCAACTGGACCTTGGGAGCTCAGTCCAGTGCTCTGATGTGGGTCTCTCTCTCTATCTCCATTCATCGCTGAACGAAGATTCTATGGTGATATTTGAGATAATCATCAGTGTGATTATAGGGCAAGGCCAGTTCAGGCACCCTCTCCTGTGCTGCCCAAGGACCTAGTTGGGGACATCTCCGCGGACACCTGGGATCCCATCTAGAGCCAAGTCTCTTGGCAGCCATAAAATGGCTCCCTTAATGTAGATATCTTCTTCCCCGCTCCTATATCTACCCTTCCCCAATCTCCACCCTCCCATTCCCCCAAGCTCTCCCCAATCCTTCCCTTTTCACTTCTCTCCCCCCCTCTCCCCTTCCCCCAACCCCACTTGTTCATGAGCAAGATTGGTCTGTAATTCTCTTTCTTGGTTGAATCTTTGTGTGGTTTTGGTATCAGGGTAACTGTAGCTTCATAAAAAGAGTTTGGCAATGACTCTTCTGTTTCTAGTATTTGAAAAAAATTAAGAAGTATAGGTATCAGCTCTTCTTGGTGTTTCAGCTCTTGTGTACCAATGTACATATGTATTTGTGTTCATGAACGTATGGATAGACTACTGTAGAATGATTTCTTTTTTACTCCCAGAAATAAATTACATGATATAAGTGAATAAGTCATCAAGCTTTAATAAAATTAATGTGTCCTCAGAATTCTGTCAGAAGGGAGCACTGGGGCTGGCATTCGACTTACTCTTGTTCCCTTTATGAAACAATTCCATATTTGAAGTTGAGCTCCTGTCACAATGCTGGTTATAAAAAGGAATAGTGGAAGAATTGATTAAACTCGATCTTCAAAGATCTCCTAACTAAAATACTTTTTGCAAGTTCCAGTAAAATTATGCTGCATTATTTACTAATATATGTATATGTAGCTGTAGATAAAAAGATAAGAAAAATTTATTTACATTAGCAATATTTTTCTGTGAAGTTAAATTTCTTTTTTCTCTTTATTTTTACTTATTTTATTAAGCTATACATTTTTCTCTGCTCCCCTCCCTTCCTCTCACCTCCCCTTCCTCCCTCTTCTGTGGTCCCCGTGCTCCCAAATTACTCAGGAGATCTTTTCTTTTTCTATTTTCCATGTAGATTAGATCCATGTATGTCTCTCTTAGGGTCCTCATAAGGAAAATGTGGTACATTTACACAATGAAGTACTACACAGCAGAAAAAATAATGACATTTTGAAATTTGCAGGCAAATGGATGGAGCTAGAAAACATCATATTGAGTGAGGTAACCCAGACCCAGAAAGATAATTATCATATGTACTCACTCATAAGTGGTTTTTAAACATAAAACAAAGAAAACCAGCCTACAAATCACAATCCCAGTGCAGTTAAGTTTAATTGGGGAAATTTTCTGCCTTGTTCCCTCATATTTTTTATTTATACTAATCTTTTATTGCTTTAACATTGTTTATATATTGACATAGTAATAATTTGTAAACTGAACTGTCATGTGTACCTGCTGGGAGAAAGAAAATCAGTTTTCTTCAATGGCATGACACTGGGTTTATCAACCATTCCAGAGAAGGCCCCATGGTCACAAGTAATTAACAAATAATGAACTCCACAGTTTTTTGTTGTTGGTTTTTCTTTTTTTATTTGTGTGTGTGTGTGTGTGCACGCCCACGAAAGTACGCATGTCACGAGTGCTTTTATTTGGTATTTATTACAGTTTGGTGTTTTGGTTTTTGGGGGGGAGATGTGGTTTCATTTTGTTTTTCTAGTTTTGGGTACTTTGTTGCATTGGGATTTTGTTTTTTGAGAAGGAACTAAAAGTTTCAAGTTGGATGGGTAGGGATGGGGAGAGGATCTGGAAGGACTTAGGGGAGAGGAAGAATATGATAAAAATATATTTAAATTTCAAAGTTGTTTTAAGAAATGAAAATAATAAAAATAACAGATTGTGAAAGTAAAAGCATTGAGCAATTATATTGTACATGTCTCCTGTTTGGGCCTCTGGGTAAGGGGTTAAAGAGAAGATAACATAATTCTTCCTCTTTAAATACTTGCTGGATGAATTAAGACAATCTATGCTCATTTGTCTCAGAGTGTCTCAATAGCAGAATGGTTAATATTTGGGCCTGATAGTTACTTCTGAAATGAACTGCCTTGTTTGTTGTAAAATGTTGAGTGGCATTCACCTGTTGTATAGAAGTAGCACATTTCTTCAAATTGTTGTATCCGACAGTGTTTCCAGATAGTGATAAAGATTCCTGGTCAGTGTGGTTTGTCTTGGACTCAGAAACACTGCTCTGCCTACTTTTAATAAGAGAAACATTTTAGGTGAAAGAATTATCATACAAAGTTCTGATGGTTGTTTCTTATGATATTTCTGATATCCAATGACAAAATAAGAAACAGGTTAGAAATGATGACCAAGATTTTGTTTATTAAGATTGTATACATAACTATAACGAACATTATTAAGAGAAATTCGACAAGATAGACTATTAAACAATACCCTCTGTAAGCATGGAGAGCTAAAAGGATGCCGTTTCTGCTGACTTCACCTCTTGGTGATTTGTTTCCTTGTAAGCATTTGTTAATCTTTTGCTTTAAGTCTGTTACTAAATGCTAAGTGCTCTTGGGACACAGAATTAGTCTTCTTTCTTCAATGATTGTATTCAAATTTTTACAGTAAAATTCCTGGTCTTAGGCCCCTTTCTTCTGGATTCAGGGTTACCGAAGTAAACATAGCGCCATCTTATCCACTTTCAATGTGTGAAGTGCCCGTATGGGCTTTTACCTTCAGGGTTACTTTTGCCAGAGTTTGATGTTTCTTGCTCTTGTTTCAGCTCACAGGTTTTACATTCTGAAGAATTGCATTACTTCCCATTAGAAGAGTAATGAAAGTATTTTAGATGTGCTATATTATTTCAGTTTTATGTTGCTAGAAGCTAAAACATGAATATTGTATACTATGTTATAATCTGTCTTCACTGCTTTGCTATTTTAAAAAGTGACAGTTATGAAAACTTCACACACAGTCTCAGTTCTTTGCCTATGGTGGACAAGGATTGGGAGGTTGAGTTAGGAGATCTATAAGTTCAACATCACCCTGTATAGTCAACAACAATTAAAAGTCACATTCCTGGAGAAAAATAATAAATTGAAGTAGAACATAAATAAGAAACTAGAAGAGAATATGTTTAGAATGATTTTTAATTATTCTTCCCACAAAACAGTTGCCATTTTAAAACAGAAGTGAATCTGCTAAATAAATTTCCCATTGGGGTTATTGCAGTAACTCATTGCTAACATGTTGTGGGTAAGCAGTACATTCTGGGACTTTCAGGCAATCTGATGTGTTTAAACTGAAACAAAAGTAATCATGTGCCAACCAACACTGTGCTTTATATGATAGGGACTTGTCATTGTATAAAGCTATGAGCATTTAGCCCTTTGTTTTCCTTTAATACCTTCATTCCAGTTTTTGAATCCTTACAGGATGATGTTAGTGCCATTGTCTATTCCTGTCAATGGGCATCAGTGAAATCAAGTCTTTTCACCAGGAGTCAATGTCATAATTTATTTCTGACTTCCTGTCTCTTCAAAGAATATGTTATTCTCCAAACAATGCCATAGGTGCTTTTGAGAAACTGTGTCTCCATATACTTTGTTCTGCTTCGCTTTGTTTTTATTTTCTAATATTAAGTCCTGTGAGTTTTATATGTGAATGATCTTAATATCATAATACAATAGGACCCTAAGTTCCACTTATATTTCAAGAAAATGGCCATACACTTTCTCTTGTGAGGGACGTGCGAGAGCATACATGAAGGAGAGCAAGTTCCCTCTCAGACACTGTGCCCACTCTTTTTGACATCTGAAGGCTTGAAAGTGAAGCACAATTAATAAAAACTCAGAGAAACTGGGGTTCAACCTGCAGATCTGAAAAACAAATCAGTCAGTCACTGGCTCTATCTCAACGTCAGTCCAAAATGGCTATTTTGGCTCCAGGAATCTTAGAATTAAACTGTGTATTGAGAGCTGTTTCCTCCCGTTGTATAATCCTTTCTAGGGCTGGAATTAAAAGTGTGCAAGACGACAACATTATTAAATTTAAGATTATCAGGTTTCTGACATTTTCAAGAACACAATTTCTGAGTTTGAAGTGTAATTGATGGAATTTTTAAAAGAGTAAGAACAAAAACAAAAGCCAGCCTTCATCTTAGATATGATGCTAAGGGGTAATTTCTCAAAATTGGACATAAACTATATAGGTATGTTATGAACATAATTACTGATAAGATCACATTTTAAATGTTATTTAGATATGAGACAAAATATGTGTAAGACTTTACTTTTACATTTTAAGTTGTGATTTAAACAATAAATTCTTAAACTAGGGAACAAAGAAATGGTTCACCAGATAAGCACAACTGCTCTTCAGGAAGATCCAAGTTCAGGTCCCAGTACTGAGGTCAAATAGCCCACAACCATCGTAACTCCACTCTCTGGCTTCTGCAGGCACCAGCACTCATATTAATACCGACCTGCAGTCACGTACCATACCTACACATAGTGAAAAATATAAAAATAAATCTTTTGAAATATTTCATTTTAAAGTTCAAAAGATTTGAGAATAGTACAAAGATTTTTTTCCCTCCAAACATTTTATTTTCATTTATATTTATGTGAGTCTTTCTGCTTGGATGTATGCCACATGTGTGCAGGAGCCCACAGAGACCATAAGCATCATTGGATCTCCTGAAACTGGAATTACAGGTGGTTGTGGGCTGCTAACCTGGGTGCTGAGGTATTTCCTCAGCCCTGAAAAAGAACTTTTTGACATGAACTGGTTGAGGACTGAGTCCCAACTCTTCCTAAATTTTCCCACATATACACACATGTTCTCCTACATGCGACTTGCATATATGAAATGTTCTTTCTAATGTTTTATTTTGCTAGCAGACCCTAAAATGAAGCATAAGATTGTTAGAACATGCTGCTTTATGATGTCACATCTATTAAAAAATATATATGCTTGCTAGTCACCCCTGAGGTAGAAAGCCCACACTTGCTCTTAATCTGGTCATTTGAACACTACAGGGATGATACACTCACTCACACTTTTAAAAAAAATTTGTGTCAAAATCGCAAATTGAAAGTGACTCAGGCCTGAGTTCGCTCCCCTCCTTTGCACAAATTAATTTATCTGAAAGAAACACTCTCCACGGAAGCATCTGTCTACCATTTTTATTGCTGTGGCCTCTTCCTCTAGGCAGCAGCATTTTTTCATTGAGTCCTTTCTTTTTTATTCATCCTGTAGACTGTAGTTGTGTAGTTTATCACTGGTGTCAAAGAGAAGTCAGAAATTACAAAGGATTCCTGTGTGCTGACACGAAAAACCTTAACCCTGGAAGGACTAGTTCTCCAATGGTCTGTACCAACTAAGAAGGAGATTCTGACCATGAGCATTGACACAGGTTAGACCTTTATGTGATGATTTGCCTTCTTTGACCCATGTCTTCCATAATAATAGGATGAGGCATGGTTGTTTTTGTTTTGTCTTGTTAATTGTGTAATTTTTATTCTGGTGAGTTTGGTGATCAGCAAAGAGTTCTCTGTAATCTGATACCCTCTAACCTGCCCAGTCTTGAGAATGTGTAATTTGTCAGATACCACATATGAGCAAACTATGTTTGTTCTAGAGATTAACAGAACTAAGGAACAGCCCATGGCTGTGTAACTGGAATCACATACATGTCTTTGACTACACACCACCCATGGGACATCCTCTTCAGCAGCATTGTCATTCACCCATCTTTTGCATAGACATTCCTTAGATTTTAGCTATTTCTCACACAGCTAGATTATTGTGATAAGGCTCTTCTCTAACACTGTCTTGCCTCTGACAAAGTGGCTTCTGTCCTGAAGTTGAGCAGAGCACAGCTTCTGGGAAGTAACAGTTACAATTTTAATTTTATAGGTTGCATCATTGTGAACTCCACTTCTTGATTAAACATTTCCTGACAATAATTTGCTGATATTATAACCTTGCATTTGCAAATTTTGGGGTACCTTTGTATGAGTGAAGTATTTCTATCAATATCCAAGCTTTGTATTGGAAAGAAAATGAGGTTTGAATATTATTTTAAATTTAGAAACTATGTAAGGTTGAAATAATGAGATAAAATCCTTTGAAGGGCTAGGTGATTGCCCCTGTGATGTTTTATGTCTTATTAAATCATTAGACATGAATAAGACCTGTTACTCCTTTTCCAGTTTTTAGTTTTATAGATTGTAGGGAAGACACAGAAAATCCTATTATTACAGCATTTATTCACATGTCTAATTTATTCATGATTGCCTGGCAACTTCTTGCTCTAAGAATGAATGCCCAAATAGAAGAACTGACATTATTTGTACTTTAAAAGCAGAAGTAGCTTCCTTGTGTAAAAATTGATGTGTGATGTCAATGTGGGTGGTATTCAAAGGATTTTTCTTCGTGTTTTGAAATAGAAGGCAAAGGTACTATTTCACCTTCAAATCTTTGAGGCAGGACTACTTCATTCTCCCAGAAAAATATTTGTACTTAGATGAAACAGTACAGAATATTATAGTTCTCAAATGCTTAATTTCTTCTCATAGAAATTTCAAGGGAACTTAGGATACATTTGGCAGGCACTTTTTTTTCTAGTGCAATCAGGTTGCTATGGTAAACCTATTATTTTAGGCAAAGCAGGACTGTGTTAGTAAAGTGCTAATCTCTTTTCTGTTTTATGTGAGCCACTAATTACTCCTCAACTACAGAGCATGTACTGCAAGCACAGTTTGCACAATATTATAAAAAGAGAAAAAATGAGGTCATAGACAGTGTGCCTGCTGTTACACCTTCCTGGCAGGTGCAGTCAGTATGAAGGGGCTCTCCTTAAACAATTTTATTCTAGAGCAGGAAGTGCAAATTATGGTTGGTTTAATTGAAGAATTAAGTGATAAATAAAGTGAACAAATTTTATTCACGTAATTGAAATAGATCACAACATGTTTTATTATTAAAATATATGCAAAATAATGTTATTGTAATATAATGATAATGTGTGATGTTTGTGGGACAACTATTGGGTGCAGATGCTTAGAAACACCTATTGTTTCCATTACACCTTTTAGCTTTTACAATAATCCTGGGCAATGTGCTTTAGTATTATTCCCATCATTGAAATAATTATAAAGGAGGTCTAACTTATTCTTCTAAACAATTATATTTACTGGACGATAGGCCAAGAACAAAGTCCAGCCCTGTTTAAAGTTAAGATTGTGACTGCTCTTCCAAATGACCTACGTTCCAGTTCCCATGATGGTGGACTCACGAGTGCCTGTAAACTCCCTCTGTGGGGGACACTGTAAAGCCCAACACTGTAAAGCTAAACCCTCATTACCAGAATCTTTTGCTATCTCTATAGATTATGCCTATTCATACATTTTACCTTTATTCTCTGGTTATTAATGGCACTTAAAAATCTTACTTAATATTGTGTCTTTAATAGGTGGCATGATAATTGATATTCTGTGTGTTCACTGAACAACAGAGCTGTGATTACACGAATACTGATACTCCAGAACCTTGAGTCCCATTGAGCATATCCTTGAATAAGAACATGTGTGTCACACTGTTTTAAGGAAGTACTGTTCATTACATAAATACCATCATGTGAAATTTGGAGTAGAAGTTGCATTGGGGCTTGGATACAAGGGTGTGTGGGTTCAAGGGAGAATTACTAAGAGCAAGGAAGAAAACAGAGAATGAAAGGACTCACAGAGAAGAAAGAAAAAATGAGGGACATATATCCTGAGGAACAAAAATTGCCTTCATAATTTCACATAGCCTTTTATAAGCTTTAGACTATTAACTTCTACCACAGATAAACTTTTCAAGAACAATTCTTCTAGACAGCCCTCTGTTTTCATCAGCCTGACTTACATCTGCTGTGAATGTCCCCTTTTTGTTAACTAGTCATCATTTATATTTGATCTTATATATAGGTTCATGAAATCATATATATGTACATATATATGTAAATAATATACTTAAGGTTAACCTAGAAGTATGTTTACTTAGTGTGTGCTTTAGCAACTTATTTGCTTGTACTATTTTTTCCTTTAAATAATTTAAAGAGCCTGTCTTTTTTTGCTTTTTAAGATAGGGTTTCTCTGTGTAGCCTTGGACCCGACTGGCCTCAAACTCATAGAGATCCACCTGCCTCTGCTTTCCAAGTACTGGAAGTAAAGGTGTGGACCACCACTTCCCAGATTTAAGTAGTTACTTTTAAAACACCAAAATTTATCAGTGCTTTACATTTTTGGTCTGGGCATCATGTTTGGAATAGCCTTTTCCAGCTAATGTTTAGGAAAACTCCATCACATTCCCCTTTCAATATTATGTGATTCAAATTTTTTATTTAAATGATAAATATACTGGATTAATTGATTTAGTTAAAGGATGTTTAATTAAGATAACCAGGATAAAATACATGTGGAAAGGATGCTTAAAAGAAATCCCACACTAGCTCAGAATTGAGAAATAGATGGTTATTTATTTAGGGGTAAACTCACAAATCAGAATTTTCTGCTTGAACAGAGAACAGAGACAGAATCCAGCAACTTGAAAGAGCATCCGGGGAAGAAGGAGCAAATGCAGGCTTTGCATCAGCATATATAGTATAAGAGTCCAAGCCCCAGTAGGCAGGTAACCACAAGCTGTAAGACTTTCTACAGCAAATACACAGCCTCAAAGAATCTAAATAACAAGGAAGATGCTAGGAGGAATGGTGGATTTCCCTGGGAAGGGGAAATAGATGAGGTCTCCTGGGTGAACTGGGAGGGGTGTAAACTAAGACTGCACATTGGTTTACTAAATGCCAAAACCCAATAATTACATAGAAACTATGTGAATTACAAGATTGTTTGGTCAATGACTCAGGCATATTTCTGGTTAGCTCTTACATCTTAAATTAACCCATTTCTATTATTTTATATTTTACCACAAGGATCATGGTTTGTTACCTTACATCTTGTTTCTTTGGTAGTTACACGTTGTCTATCTAACTCTGCCTTCTTTCCTCCTCTGTCTCTGCTTGGATTTCCCTTGCTTGGATTTCTGCTTGCTATATTCTGTCCTGCCATAGGCTAAAGCAGATTCTTTATCAACCAATGGTAATAGAACATATTCATATTATATAGAGGGGAATCCTACATCAGAGAGGGTATGAAGTGTAGTGAATGGGGGGATAGGAACATGAAGGGTTGGGTTGGTTGGTTGGGTTGGGAGTGGACAGAGAGAGGAGAGTAATGAAAGAGATATCTTGATAAAGGGTCCTATCTTAGGGTTAGAGAGAAACCTGTGTTAACAATATAAGAGATCACATGCAAGTGTGCTGGTATCTTAAATGCTATTGGCTGAAGGAGCAGAATGTGCTCCCACAGCACCTCCCCTTTTGTTTCAATAAGAGAGTTTTAAACCCAATACAAAACTATATACACTAGGAACAGATATCAAGTATAATTAGAATTACAAAGAACTTAACAATATTAAGCAAGGAATGTATGCTAAATGTTTTAATAAACATTCTATCCTAAGGAGTCTAAGTCTTGAATAGGAAATGGCTTGGCTAGATCATAAGAGTACAGTAACTACAACTATCTAATCTTTGACCCCATTGAAGGCTTGAGAAGGGAGATAATATTACTTGAGCAGACAGGAAGTACAATCAAGCAGCTTCCAAAGCGAGCAATATATGACAGAGACAATTAGCTACCTGAGCAATCACCCAAATTCTCATTTGCAACATTGAAACAACCAACTTTGACTAAGGCCTAACGCTAACTGACAGACCATTTTTAGAGGCAGGAAATTTTTTAGAACCATCTTACCCTGACTTAGCAAGATTTGACAGTCTTTTTTCTTGTGTCCTGCTTATCCATTTCTGGATACCATGTACTTTTTCAGTGGTTGAGGTATGGGCAGTTTCTGGCCCAAAGGCCAATTATGCCAAGAAGAAAACAAACTCCGAATGGAATGTCTTTGATGCTCAACATTCTCTCGGGAATAGATTGGTGCTGTCAGGAGCCATCATGTCTCTTGTCAACAGAACCCTAAGTTATTTAAATTCCATGTTCTACAGATCCTTGAAGTGATTGAAGATTAACTATCTAGACAGAATATAATCTCTATGTATCTAAAAAACCTAAATGATCTGACTGTATTACAACAAACATAAACAACTATTGACCTATAATATTTAATACCTGTATAACTTAAAGACTAAGACTTTATGTTAGAATATTAAATAATCTCTAAACAAATGTGCAACAAATGAGGACAATGACCTCAAAATGTAAACAATGTATAAGTATTTTAATCAGAAGTGGGAGTAATATATAATGCAATATGAAAATATATCCTAAAAGTTGTATCAATATACATAATGTTCTAAACAGAGATAGAAACATGCATATATACAATCTGACAGAATAACTTTGCATAGGTGTACAAATAATGTAAACAAAATTAACAAATATAATTTGAACTTGTATCAATATTCAAAAATTATACCAATATAAATTATCCATAAATAATAGATTACAAGTATTTACTCTAGCAGTAGTGGAGAGGGTGTCTGCATAGGGCTTCTCCTGTAATCAAATTGGGGACTATCTTAATTGTCATCATAGAGCCTTCATCCTGTAATCAATGAAAGCTGATACAGAGATTAATAGCCAAGCACAGGGCTGAGCTCCAGGAGTCTAACTTAAGAGAGGGATGAGGGATTGTACAGGCAAAAGGGGTCAAGATCATGACCGCAGGATCCCACAGAGACAGTTGACCTGGGCTAGTGGGAGCTCATGGTCTTTGGACTTACAGTTAGGGAGCCTGCATGAGATTGACCTAGGCCCTCTGTATGTGGGTCACAGTTAAGTAGCTTGGTCTTTTTGTGGTGCCCCTAGCAGTAGAAACAGGACCTGTCCCTGGCACATGAGCTGACTTTCTGTTCCTCATGCTGGGATGTCTCATGCAGCCTTAATAAAGTGGGAGGAGCTTGGTCCTGCCTCAACTTGATATGCCATGCTTTGTTGACTTGCATGTGAGGCCTGACCCTTCCTGAACAAAGGAGGAATGAATGGGGGCGGTGGGCTAGAAAGGAGTTGCAGGGAGGGAACAGGAAGAGAGCAGAGAGGGGAAATTGTGGTTTTTATGTAAAGTAAATGAAAAAATAATAAAAATGTAAATAAAAAGAAACTTTAAAAAATGACTCAGATTATATCAAACTTACTTTTAAATAACCTACTAAGGTTTAGAGAGTTAGATCTATATGTAATGGTTAAAAGCACTTATTACTCATGCAGAGGATCCATGTTTGGTTCTGAGCCCCCCCCCTTGACAGGTCGCAAGCATCTTTAAGTCTAGCTCCAGAAGATCTGATGCCCTCTTATGGTCTCCATAATCACCAAGTCCACATTTTACATATATACACATACCTGCAGGCAAACTCATATGCATAAAATAAAAATAAATATATTAAATTTAAAAATAACACATTAAACTCATGAGTTTCTGTTGAGAAGTCATATAGACTGTGACTTAAGCTAATGATTAAGAAAAACAATTGAGTCCCAGTAGGCTAGGTATCTCAAATCCTTTTCATCTTAATGTTGGGAGATGTGTTTACAGGTTTCAGAATACATTGTAGCTGAAACAAAGCCTTAAAATAACTTTAGGTTAGGTCAGATATTCTTTTTTTATTCACAGAATTAACTTTATTTAATATTGCTTAAAATGGGACATTAGAAATAGTGATAGAGAGAAAAATTCTAATCATAATAAGAACATAATTGTAAAAGCAAATTATGGGACACAAAAAGTTAACAATACATCAAAAGAGATATGAGTAGATGCCATGCTTTTAAAAATGCCATTCAATAGTAAAAATATTGAATGTTTAATTTCATTATATTTATGAAATATTATGGTGATAATGAACTCTGTCATGTTCTCTAAATGTAAATGTAAATTCTAAAATGTAAGTTAAGATATCCTAATTCAAAGTTTTGTTGTCATTAAAAAACAGTAATTAAGACTCAATCCACATAACAGAGGTTCATAAAGTACCCTAACAAAAACAACTTATGGGAGAAAAGCTATATTTTAACTTAGAGTTACAGAGAGGATAATGTACATTATAGTGCCTAAAATTTGCTCAGCCTTTCAATTGATTTGGCACTCATGAAGCTGAAAGAGGGGGAAATGTGTTGGGCATTCCACCATCTAAAGGATTAAAGGAGGACACATTCATCAATGGATATGTTTTCCATTTAAATAACAATGCCTGTTTCTTGAAAGAACACTAACATAAATTAAAAATAAACACCTTTTCTTTTTTAATAGTCAAAAGAATTTCTTGTAAGTAAATACATATATTTTATTAAAGAACTCATACAAATTTTCAACAATAAAATGAACAAACTCCAGTATGAATACATGGAGGATTGATATAACTCCATTTCTTTCAATTAGCAATGGACCAAGGGTCACTCAAGGTCATACTCCATGGAAGTGAATGCCAGCAACATATGGAAGACCTTGGGGTTTCTATAATCCTGGATGTTTTTCCTACAAGAACTTCTTTGTCTGGGTCAGATATTTTGATAATACCTTTGAGATGAAAAATACTAGAAAACAATCCAAAGACCTCAAGGACACTTAGCTGAGTTATAGATTCATTAGGATAGGGTCAAAAATATACAGCAACCCAGTTTTTACTAGCTCACATACTTTCCTTGCTAGGATTGGTTGGTGATTAAAGAAGATGATTAATTCCTTGTACCCATTTCTGCCCTCAATCTCCTGATATGAAAAAGTATTGATGAGTGGGTAGAACACCAAAGATTAAAAGTAGAGCTGATTGCTTTTTATGTATAAAAGTTTACGTTTGTGAACTTAATCTTTAACAGCTAAGCCATCTCTCCAGCCTGTTAGGTTTGCGATTCCTTTATGATTCTGAAAGATTGCCTTTCAAGACAAATAATAAAGTGATTGATTCTTTCTTTGTAACCACAATGTGCAGTGTGCCAGTAAAAGAACTGAGTGATAAAAATAACTCGCTTGCTTACACTTTGTTAATCTACAAGTTGTGTGGGTATGAACGTGCATGGGCTCTTGGGAATATTTTTTTCTGTAATACATAAAATGTTTAATCACGTAAGGGATATGAACAGCATGCTGTTTTTTACTTGAATTCATTGTAATCTTTCTCTTGAAAAGTATAACATAGCCACATTGTAATGTTTATGTTGTTTGAAAGATTTTGCTGGGATTTGTAAGCTGTAAGGGAAAATAGAATAAGAAGTAATAAAAGTAGAATTAGAATGAAGCATCAAGAATAGAGTCAGAAAGGAAACATGAAGAATGAGAGAATAAGTAAGAATGAAGATAGAATTAAAAGGAAAACATAAAGAAAGACAAAGGGATTTTTCTGGATAGAGATAAGAAAAGAGAATATAGAACATAGAAGGAGAGAATGCAAAAGAAGAATAAAACAAAGTTCTGAAGGAAAGCATCAAGAGAGAGTGTATGTGTCTTTTCCCTTTTCTTCTCAGATAAAAAAGTCACAGTATGTCCACTCCATGGATTACCCTTTGAGCCCTGTGCTACTGGAGGCTGGTACCCCAGGCAGCAAAAGATGCCTTCCATAGGACACAAGTTGGGTTCCAAGTACCCACACCAGGCAGGTCCAAACTGTCTACTTGGGTACCCTGGCCTCCATGGACTCCTGTCCCAATGTGTGTGTGCATATGCATACCACACACACACACACACACACACACACACACACACACACACACACATACACAAATAATTTAAAAATAATAAAATGATAAGTTTCATATATTGCAACCATTGGCATTTCATTGTATTATCCTTTGATACAATAAGGGAGAGTGTGGCTGAATGTTCAGGAATATCTTATGGTTCAAAGATGTATGTTTTTCTCTAGTTAATAGAACCAAAAATCAAATTGTTGGTTTCTAGAATTTTCATATCAACTCTAACTTATAATGTCAAATAACCCCAATATTTTACTTATATATACCAGCATCCTCTGCACAAAACTTCCACTTCAAAGCCATTTCCAGTGCTTCTTGTGATCTGTTCTGAAATTCTTAATCTGACCAGTCTGCAGGAAGACCTCATTGCATTCTAGTTTAAGAGGAGTCTCTTTTCAGGTATTTATTGTCTATGTCAATTTCCCACTTGCAGAGGTGCCCTTTCAGCTAATTTGTCCACATCTATGATGATTTTGTTTGTTGCTGTTTTATAATCCTCTGAATAATGAGAATATAAGCCAGTCAGATTTGTCAGGTTTATGTGCTGCTGACATCATCACTCAGTCTGTGGTTCTCCTTTGCACTACTATTTTTTTTAAGCAAATACAGGCTCCTTATCAAATTGTTCATATTTTGTTTCATAGCCATTTAACCAAACACCATGTATGTGGAAAAATGTCTTTTCTTCATGCTCCATCTTGCCATTTCATCCGAACAGAGTGTTCCATATTCTAGACTTCACATCTTTATTCTCTATGCAGCTTCTGTTTGTCTCCTCTTCCCTTCAAATCCAACCTCCTTTAAACAGGCCATTGCATCTTAGAAAAGGATTTCATCTTTCTTATTCAATGGTGTTTTGATTGTTGCTACTTCTCATTTCTAAAAATACCTTGGTGTACAATATGTATAGAAGTCCTAATGAGATTTTGTTTACTATTTAATCAAAAAGAATAGGTCAATTAGTGGTTAATGGGAATAGTCAATAATACTGAATGATGTGTTATTTCTTTGCTCTTAAAATTTACTTTAAGATTTTGCTCTAAAAGGCTGATACACACACATATATGCAATATATTTTATTAATGCTTGATATCAGTAACTGATAAACCCTGTTAATAATCAGAATTATTTTAGTAGTTTTTTCATGTTTTATATTTTGCCTCTGCTATCCCACCAAGCAATGTTTGTTTTGTTTTGGTATGTGTTCTTTATGTTTTTTTCTTTCGTATCATACTTTACCCACAAAGTTTTCCAGTGTGAATTTGAGCAGAACTGATGAGCTAGTTACTATTTATAGTCTTAGAGTTTTCCAAGTTTTATTCATAGTAAAATATAATTATTATTATTAAGATAATATATTTTATTTTTTCTCTTTCTTTTCTTAATTTTCCCTTATTAACAGTTTATTTACTATAGTAGGGGGACATTGCATTTAATTAGATTATATATCATTTGATCATTTCATATGACTCACTTTTGTATGATAGGAGACTTACTCTATTTTAGGCTTTTCACAAAAAAATACACATGAACACACAGACAGTTATTTATTTTGTTTCATAATATATGTGGTTATTTACTTGAGAAAAGTTTCAGGTTTAAACATAGCTATTACATTTCAATTGGTACCACATTAATTTGGCATATGCATGAAGATGCTTCCTTCCAATTCTGTAACAAAATATGTCCTTTATAAAATAATAAATGTAGATGGAATTTTCTCTACTCCCTGGTCCCACAGGCATTCAGTCTCAAAGAAACACACAGGGGTTAATGTTAATTATGAACAAGCCTATTAGCTCAGGCTTATTATTAACTAGTTCTTACAACTTAAAGTAACCCATAATTCTTGTCTATAATTAGCCATGTGGCTTGGTACCTATTATCAGTAAGGTATTTTCATCGTGCTTCCTCTGCATCTGGTGGTGATTCTATCTCTGCCTTTCCTCTTCCTAGAATTCTTCTAGTTTGGTGACCCTGCCTATATTTGCTGCCAGGCTACTAACCAATAAGCATTTTATTAAACGGATATTAGTGACAAATCTTTATAGTGTATCCAGTATCCCACAGCACATCCTTTTTTTTTTCAAAACAGGAACTGTGAAACTAATCTTCTTTGCTTAGCTTTTTTCCTTACAATTATCCATAACAACTTGTAAACAACACACTAAACAAAGACAAGCATTCATAATCCATTTTTTGGGAATACATAGTATTGTAGGCTACTTCCTGCTGATTGGGGGTGCTGATAATCTTCTGGGAATCCTAAAAAAAATTAGGATTACAGTCAGATCCTGATTGGAGTATTCTGTGAGGATGGATCATCTCAGTCAGCAGTCTTGAAGCTGTTCTGGGGTATTCTGTGAGGATGGATCATCTCAGTCAGCAGTATTGAAGCTGTTCTGGATGTAGAACTCAGAGAAAACTGCAACAGAGATACACTGAAATGTTGAATAATTGGGGACATCTGTTCCTATTGGGGAGTTTTCAGGGCATTTTCATGGATCAACCTTGATTTTTCTTAATCCAGAATGAATCCACAGCCTCTCATTTCATGTGGAAACAAAAAGCAAAACCTCTTCTCTAAAGTAACATATCTTTTGACTTAAGTTTTGAAGTCAAGGTATTTTTAAAATATATAGGTTGGATTAATCCAGCATCATTTAAAATCAATGTTTTTTAGCAGCAGTTGCTCCTTCTTCAACAGTCAAACAATTCAAAGACAAACAATAACATACAGTATCCAGATTCTCTGTATGTTTTCCATCTTTACGTGGCTCTTTAAAACTCTATTTCTTTTATTTTTCTTTTTTAAGTTTTGGTTTTTTGAGACAGGGTTTTCGATGGAATAATAGTAATAAAGTGAATGCTTGTGAGCTATTACTTATAGGCAATTTACATTGGTATAAATTCTTATATATTGATACAAATTCAAATTATATTTTTACATTGAATATGTTCCTATTTCTGTTTACAATATTTGTACACTTAGAAAAAGTTATTTTGTCATATTGTATGCATGCATGTTTCTATCTCTGCTTAAGACATTTTGTATATTGATACAATTTTAGGATATATTTACTATATTGCACTATACATTTCTACCTCTGATCAAGATACTTATACATTGTTTACATTTTGAGGTCATTGTCCTCATTTACTGCAAAGTTATGTAAAGATTGTTTAATATTCTAATATGAAGTCTTAGTCTTTAAGCTATATAGGTATTAAGAATTATAGGTCAATAGTCATACATGTTTGTCGTACTTATAGTTAGACTAATCAGGTTCTTTAGATACATAAGATTGTATTGTTCATAGATAAGTAATCTTCAACCACTTCAAAGAAATGTAGAATATGACATTTACATAAATTAGGGTTCTATTGATGTGAGACACAATTGCTCCTGGCAGCACCAGTCTATTCCCAAAAGCAGGTAGGGCACTGAAGACACTCCACTGGAGTTTGTTTTCTTCTTGGAAAACTGGCCTTTGGGCAAAGAACTGTCCATGCCTCAACCACAGACAACATGGATGGCGCCTGGACGGGACAAGCAGGATACAAATAAAAAGCTGCCAAACTTTGCCGAGACAGGGTAAAGTGGTTCTGAAAATTTTTTCTTCCTCTGAAAATGGTCTGTCAGTTACTCTGGGCCTTATACAAAGTTGTTTGCTCCAATGTTGCAAATGGGACTTTGGGTGATTGCCCAGGTAGCCAGTTGTCTCTGTCATTTATTACACATTTTAGAAGTTGCTTGATTGTACTCCCTGTTTACTCAAGTAATATTATTTCCCTTCTCAGGTCTTTGAAGGGATTGAAGACTAGATAGTCATAGTTACTTTCCTCTCATGACTTGGCTAAGTAATTTCTAATACAAAACTTAGACTCCTTAGGATAGGATAATTATTGAAACATTTAGCATATGTTTCTTGCTTGACACTTTTTATGTTGGTTGTAATTCTAATTTTTGTTCTTGATATTTGTTCTTATTGTTATTATATATATTTTTGTATTAGGATTAGAACTCTCTTATTTAGACAGAAGGGGAAGGTACTGTGGGAACTCCTTCAGACAACAGCCTTTAAGATACCAGCCTACTTAGGCATGGTCTCTCATACTATAAATTTAGCCTTAAAACTTGCTCTCTCTCTCTCTCTCTCTCTCTCTCTCTCTCTCTCTCTCGCTCTCTCTCTCTCTCTCTCATCTCTTGACTGACTGCTAGATTCGGTTCCTGTTGTCTGCTCCTGCAGAGGACTGTGTTCTGTGATTTCCCCCTAAATAAAGAACCCTTCAGTATACCTAATTCTGAGCTAGTGTGGAACTATTTTATTCATGTTCTCTTACAGTGTGTCTCTGTGTATCATTGGCTGTCCTGGACCTTGCTCTGTAGACCATGCTGGCCTTGAACTCACAGAGATCTGCCTGCCTCTGTCTCTCAAAATCTGGGAGGCATGTGCCATCTCTCCTGACTACTCTATTTCTTTTTTAAAAGGACTTTCTCTTTTTTCTTTTCTCTCCCAATCCTATGCATATTTTCAACAAATTGTAAGTAGTTTAGAAGATTTTTTCCATTTGAATCTGTCCTTACTGTTTATCTCTATCTTATTCTGACCACATGAGTCTTTAATTTACAAGGTGATATGACTAGGATTAAAGCTGCAGTTTTGGCTGCTACTCCACCCCATTCCTTAGCTTTTGGAGAATCTAGCTTCATGGTAGAGGTACTGACAAGAGCCACACTTACTGCTGCAACTTGATGTATTCTCTAGTTTCATTCTACCACCCAGAAGCCTGATGCCACTGCTCATAAACACCATTTAAGTGCTTTGTGGCAAAGGCTCTTGAAAAAGCCACCATGTGTTTTTTGCAGCTAATGTTGTGTTAAGAAGCCTTTCTTAATAGAACTACACCTCTGCTTGCATCCAGCAAACAGCCTACCAGAGTAAAGATGGTTACCAAGAAGCTGTGTTTGACTCTGATTTTCTCTGTATAAAATTCTTTTTTAAAAAAAGAGCTTTATCAGGCTTTATGTAAAATTTTTTTCCAAATGTTGGGGCACCATTTATAGATGTAATTTTTGTAGTTATATTTCAATTGTATTTTATTAAATAATGCTTACCTGGGGATCAGTAGAATATAACAGCCACACTGGTCAGCCTTATATCCAGGCAACGGTAACATGCACTTTATTCCTTTAATTCCAGTAGCCACACTAGTTGCCATAGAAACAGGGTGATGCATGCCTTTCATCCCAGAGCTAGAGAGGATTATATAATGGAAGGAAACAGCTCTCAGACACAATCTCATTCGGAGATTTCTAGAAGCAGGATAGCCATTTTCAGACTGAGTTGGAGGAAGAAGTGACTGGCTACTTTGCTTTTCAGGTCTTCTGGTTGAACCCCAATTTCTCTCTTTGAGTTTTTATTAATCATACTTCATTTCAGCACCCAATGTTGGGTGTGAACACATGACCCTGAGTTTAAGAGTTTCATGATCTACTGACTGAGTTGACAGAGACTGATTGTTCCAGGCCCAAATAATCACACAGAAACTATATTAATTACAATACTGTTTGGCCAATGACTCAGGCATATTCCTAGCTAGCTCTTACATCTTAAATTAACACATTTCTATTAATCTGTGTATCTCCATGAGGCTGTTGCTTACTGGTAAAGTTCTGGGTGTCTTTTTCCTTTAGCAGCTACATAGCGTTTCCTTGACTCTACCTACATTCTCTCTCTATTTCTGTTCAGATTCCCTGCCTGGCTTTACTCTGCTAAGCCATTGGCCAAAACAGCTTTGTTCATTATTCAATAAAAGCAAAACAGATAAAGAAGGATATCCCACATCATTTCCATTTTTTCTAAATAAAATAGAATGTTTTAACTTTTACATAGTAAAATTACATATAAAAAACAGTTATCTGTAGGAGGGAGGGCCTGCTTTTTTGTCCTAGCCACCCAGTGGTATAGGAGGTCCTTCTGTCTTTGTATTGCTTTCATTGGTTAATAAAGAAACTGCTTTAGGCCCTTAATAGGGCAGAACTTAGGTAGGCAGGGAAGACACAACAGAATGCTGGGAGGAAGAAAGGCAGAGGAGGAGAGGAGGAATGCCATGGAGCCACGAGAGACAGATATGCTGAATTTTTCCCAGTAAGCCACTGCCTCATGGTGATATGCATAGATATAGGTTAAATCAAGATGTGAGAGTTAGCCAATAAGAGGCTATAAGTAATAGGCCAAGCAGTGATTTAATCAATACAATTTCTGTGTGGTTATTTCAGGGCTAAACTAGCTGTGCAGCCAGGAAGAACAAGTGGGCCCTTTTCTTACAACAACCCAGAACAAAAATAACCACACAGAAACTATATTAATTAAAATACTGCTTGGTCCATTATCTCTAACTTCTTATTGGTTAACTCTTACATATTAATTTAACGCATCTTCTTTGATCTGTGTGTCACCACGAGGTCATGGCCTACCAGCAAAGTTTCTGCACATCAATCTCCAGTGACGGATCCATAGCATCTCTTGACTCAACCCTTCTTTCTGCCAGCATTCAGTCCAGTCCTTCCTGCCTATCTAATTTCTGCCCTATCAACAGTCCAAGGCTGTTTCTTTATTCAGTAATGGTAATCACAGCACACAGAGGGGACTCCCATATCAGTTACCAGGCAAGAATTAGATTTACAATATATATTCCATTTGTATCTAACATTTTATATCTAATTTATCTTTTATCATATCTAAAAATCTATAACTGTAACTATCTAGGCTTCAACCCAATCAAATATCCCATAAGGTTATAATATTAATTACCTAAGTAAACAGGAAGTGCATTTCAAGCAATTTCGATAACTTTAGAATTGGCAGAGACATCTCATTGCCTGGACAGTCAACCAAAGTTTTTCTGTAATATTGGAGCATCTATCTTCAGCTTAGAGGCTCATAGTATCTGGAAGAGTTTCCCATCAAGCAGGAAATTTGAGAGACTCTTTTGCCTCCATTGGTAGTTTCTCAGTAACTTTTGTTTTTGTACTGCAGAATATCTGGCAGTTTCTTCTGTGAAGCAGGAACCATGAAGGACCATCTTGCCTTCTTTAGGCAAGTTCAGCTCTCAGTTTTCAGTGGGTCCTGCATGTCTAATTTATACAGTATACCATCAAGCACTTTCTTGCCCAAATGGCCTACAAACTCCATAAGAAGCCTCCTCAAAGCCCATCATCCTCTTGAAGTAATTGGTGTTGCCAGAAGCAGACATATATCACTGCTGAGAAAAGTCTAAGTTCTTAAAATATTTTAAATGCCATATCTGTAGGTCTTTGAAAGGTTTAAATAATACTTGCCCATCTGAAATATATTTCTGTAGATCTAGAAAACCCAATTAACATGACTAAAAGTTAAATTATTATTGATGATTATATTTTAATTTGTATTTGTTTTCACACATTACATTTTTAAATGAGCTGCAGAAAAACAATATCTTAAGAGCAGAAATACATATGCACATTCTATAAAATTAACCTTAAATTTATATCCATAGACCAAAGTCCATACCAATGTAAAGTATTCATCTCTATATATCATATTCACCTTTTAATGAAAACAAATAGTTATAAACAATCATTTTGGAAATGTGGGTTTTGTTTCTCCAAATGGCTTCCTGCTGTTTGTTGGGAAAAGTATTTTTAGGGTTCATAGAGACCTTTTGGGGAGTCCTGTTCCATCAAACCTCATTAGCCTAGAAGGAATCCACATGTTCTCATATTCTGTGAAAACAAAAGCAGAACCTCTTTTTCAAAATAACATACCCTTGAACATAAATTTTGAAGTCAAGATACCTTTAAAATATATAAGTTGGTTTAGTTTACAGCCTATACAATGAAATGTCTCTCTATACTTAGATCATTAACAACCAAAAAATTCAAAGATAAGTCAATAGTATACATAATCCAGACTCTTTGTGTATTTTCCATATTTACATGGCTTTTTTTACTCTATTACTTTTTAATATTTATTATCTTTACTTCTTTAATCTATGTCTGTTTGTACTCTTTCTTTTCTCTCTCTTAAGCCCATGTATATTTATCCAACCCCGTGACCCATCCAGAGGTCTTCTTTTGTTTCAATTTGTATTACTGTGTATCTGTAATCATTTTCTGACCAGGAGTACCTTTTGGTTTTTAAATGCTAAGTGGATATTGCTAGGACCAATTCTGTGGCCCTGCCTGTTGGCTCCATCCCATCCAACCCAACATGTCCGAGGTATATTCACTGCCTCTGTGAGACATGCTCATGGTCCCAGCTCCTGGGATGCAGCAGGTCTATGTCACCATTTAGCAACTAGTAGCATGCTGCTTGTAAAACCACATTTAAGTGCAGGACCTCCTGAGAGAGCCAGAGCCATTCCTGCTACCAGCATGAACCAGGAAACTGACTCTTAAAGAAGCTGAGGATATTTTGCTGCTAATGCTAAATCAGGAAGCCTTCTCTTAAAAGGAACTGGGCCTCTGCTTGCTGCCAGCAAACAGCGCCTATCTGAAAATATGCGGCTACCAAGAAGCTCCAATTGACTCCTGTTTTTTGGGAGTCTAGAAACCCTCTTTTATGTGGATGCATGACCCATGTTGGGCACTATTTTGTACACAGAGACTGTTCCTTTGTTTCCCAGCTGCCCAGACCCAGATAATCACACAGAAACTATATTAATTACAATGCTGTTTTGTCAATGACTCACACATATTCCTAGCTAGTTCTTACATCTTAAATTAACCCATTTCTATTAACCTGCATATTGGCATGAAACTGTGGCTTACCAGTAAAGGATCTGGGCATCTTTCTCCTTTGGCAGCTACATGGCTTCTTCTTGACTCTGGCTACTCTCTCTATATATCTCTGTTTGGATTTCCTGCCTGGCTTTACTCTGCTAAGCCATTGACTGAAACAACTTTACTTATTATCCAATAAAAGCAACAAATATACAGAAGTACTCCCCACATCACTGTCCTGCCAAGTCCCATAGATGTTCAGTTCCAAAAAAGTAACAGAGGCTTATATTAGTTATAAACTGTTTGGCCTATTAACTCAGGCTATCATTAACTAGCTCTTACAATTTAAATTAACCCACAACTCTTGTCTATGTTTAGTCAAGTGGCTTGGTCCCTTTTCTCAGTAAGGCATTCTCATCTTACTTCCTCTGTATCTGGCTGTGACTCTATCTCTGTCTTTCCTCTTCTCAAAATTTCCCAAAATTCCCACCTATACTTCTGTCTGACTACTGCCCAGTAAGCATTTGTTTGTTTGTTTTAACCAATAAGACAGACAAATATTCACAGTGTTCAAGAGAGCATTATCCCACAGCAGAAAAATTTCTTAGGGCCTTTAGGATGAATCTATGCAGTAATACAGTTTAAGGTCATTAATTTTGTGTTGCTAATATTTTTGTATATAAGGCAATTTCCATTTAGTTAGGTGAGTTACTATTAGAATGTAAAAACTTTCTGATTTAGTATACATTCTTACCTTATGTTTTACTATTTTAATGCAATTGCATTTTTATATTTTATATGAAAACATATCATCTGATAATAATATCTTCTCCTATTCTGTTTGATTTTTGTCTTATTTTTGTTCATTTGCACTATTAATAATGTCTTTCACAAGCATGTTTCTATCTAATCTCTGATTTTG